>WSTK01000129.1:0-66947 GCA_019616945.1 Ceratobasidium sp. 414 | reverse complement strand
TTCAGACTGGGAAAAATAAAGAGCTGTCAGATTATTGCGAGTATGTGGCTTTTCAAGTCTAATGACCATACCCAGGCAGACAGTCAGAACAGCGCATCGTTGCATCAGACGCACAGAAGACAATATCGGTTTGCTAACGTCAACGGTCTGGTAAGCTGGGCCAGAGCGACGGTAGTGAGCGATGTACAGTATGTGCCGCAAGCGACGAAAGGACGACACGCGCCAATGATCACCCAGGTCCACATGCATACACCCGGATGGCCACCTTGTTGATGCTCGGCGCCTAGTAGATATAAAATAGCAACGTGAAACCCCCGTGAAAGCGCTGGATGGCAGACGAAATGACAGTACTTGAGTGCACCGTCAAGCTAATGCATGGCTCGGCCAAGTGGCTGAAGCGACGATATTTGTCAACTAACGCCAAGTACTTTGTGAAACTGAGAGACGAGACAGAACAAACAATAGTTTACCGCCTATATTGGTACTGGAATGGCGAAAAGACAATACCATCGTCAATGTAGTTATACGACCGTGATCATCAACTTGATACTCACACCCTGCCGATAAACGCGACAATTGTCGGATTATTGTGAACGCGCGGCTTGGAGTCGCGTATAATGACCATACCGAAACCGTACGGTCAGAGCGGGACGCCGCTGCACCGAACGCACAAAAGACAATATCGGTCAGATAACGTCAACGACCGCATGAGACAGGAAAGAACACTGACAGCGCGCAATCGACTGTATGAGCCACAAGCAACGAAAAGACAGTACGCACCATTGATCATCCATGCCCACGGCTCAGCGCCTAAGTGAACCAGAAACGTCAAACCCCCATGAATGTGGGGGACGCCAGGAGGAATGACAGTACCGGAGAGTACTGTCAAAGCGATGTATTGCCTGATACAGTGAATGCAGCGATGATAGCTGTCAGGTAACGTCAAATACGCCGTGAAACTATCCGACGAACGATAGTGAGGGAAATATCGGTTAGCCGTGATGCAAGCGACGGAATGACGATACTCCACCAGTATTATCATTTCACGTATCATCAGCAAGAGCGACGGACAGCGCTAAGCGTTTTCTTAGTGTTGGTACCAGTGGTCTGTATTGCCGTACTAACCTATATGCACGGCGCAGCGCGGTCAGGCGCTGCGTCAATATATTATCATGCTCCGTTCTGTGTGATACTGTCGCTTTGTGTGATATCGGAGCTGCACGAAGGTATTGACCACGTACCGTCAATTATCGGCATCCGCAAGAATTATCATTGTTCGTCGACGGATGCGGTGATGCCCCCAGTGGCTATATTGTCATTGCAGCGTGACGACATTGCCGCACGCTAATTGCTTACGTGACGATACTATATACTGGACAAGTCGTTTTGGCATGGCTATTCTGCTCGCATGAATGTAAGTAATATCATTAATCAAAGTACGTACCGTCTGTGCCCGCACCAACCGTCATTTGACTATAGCTTTCGCATGACGATTGATAATATCGCGCTATAGGGATCTAATGCGTGGTTTGTATATTCTATCAGCCGTACAAAGAAATCCATTTATTGTCATTCTACCAAGTCCGTGATCTCCCCGACGACAATGTTCAGTGCACTAATCTAAAGAGCAAACCGATTTTTAGTGGATCGCAAATGTGGTACTGATGAAGCCCACCCGAGTGAGCATCAATACTGTCATTACAGGGTGTCGGCGGTGGGAAGATACTGTGCATAAAGTTGTCAATTAGAACTGTCATTTTGACGTTTCAAGTGCAGCGACACACGCTGCAACAGCAATGAAACTACTGGGGTGTGGCCCTCAAAATGGCGCCAGTATCATTTAATAATGCTGGTCGGCAAATGTACAGTCATTATCTCGCTTAGTCAAGTTCGAAAACGATGATACCTGTTCTTGTTACATCTCGTATTTATCATTTCAGTGCGTGAAGCACCCTGCTATCGTGTCTAAGCATCGTGGTTTTCACTTACTCCGTAGAATTCACACGACTGATATGATAATACCCTATGTCGCACGTACAATACTTGTAACTACTGTCATACAAGGCGTGATGAGCACGCAATAGGGGATGGAACCCCTCGAAACGGACCCCAAGCACCAGCTTGGTACGCCGAAAGCTCACCTATATAGTGACAAATGAAGTCACCTTGCCGGCATGGTCATGACACGACACGATACTCATGCTGAGAGGGGGTCTTAACGGGGTATGATAATATCCCAACTGAAGTGACTCACTGCTTCTACTTTTGGCTCCTTGAGGTTTACACAACCGCATAGCCAACCAGGGAGGTAATCAAGTGTTTAGTTTATCACGGGTGCCCCAATATTACGAAGAGCCTAAATCTCCACCTCTGCGATGAGAGGCCTATCTCCAGGGGTGGCTTCGGCGATATTCATCGAGGAACTCTACAGGATGGCACAAAGGTTGCCCTGAAATGCCTTCGTTTGTATGTCGAGAACCGGAAAGCGTTGAAGGTAGGTATCTCTCCTATTCCGACGACGAGATCGTTGATACAGCTATTCCTATATAGTGTGCAGCTCGTGAACTTCATGCATGGTCGAAATGCAGCCACCCAAATGTCGTGAAGTTACTAGGGCTGGCGAAGTTTCGTGGGCAGATCGCAATGGTGTCTCTGTGGATGGAGAACGGTGGTATCAATCGTTTGGATAAAAACGATAACAGAATTGACCGTTGCCAACTAGCGAGTTATATGCATAGTTATTGCAAAGTCTAGCACACTAAACGCTAGTTCTTAGTGCACCCAAATCGCCATTGGACTTGCATACTTACACGGGATAAACATTGTAGGTCATTTATTTTTGTACAAGCAAATATCCTAGACGAAGCCGACTATGACGATTATTATAGGTACATGGGGATCTCAAAGGGGTACAGGTTTATTATTTGTCAGTGGTTATCGACCTAAGTAACATCGAACTGTTTGTTTCAAGGCCAATGTTCTGTTGTCCGACGATGGCGTCGCTCAAATTACGGACTTTGGCAACGCCGCATTGGGGAGCAGTACCCTTGCCTTCACAGAAAGCACCACTCGATCCCACCTATCAACACGATGGGCGGTTCGTTCAACTCAATGCTTCCTTTATGTTCATACCAACTGACACCGACCAAATGCAGGCCCCGGAGCAGTTAGACGATAAAGTCGCACACAGTCGTCAGGCTGATGTTTACTCACTTGGAATGGTACGAACATTTATATTCACTATTTTCCAGTTGAATAACCAACGATACTGCAGACCATACTCGTGCGTCATGATTCAATATGGCTTCGATATTTAACTTTCAGTACTTATTCGGCTCCTTTGCGTTAAGGAGGTCATCTCACGACAAAAACCTTACGCTAACATTGGGACTGAAAACGCCGTAATTACCGCTATCTTGATCAAAAAGCAGCACCCCGAGCGCCCTGAAGATACTATCCCAACTGAAAGCAAACGTGGTAATACCCTATGGTCGTTACTTGAAATATGTTGGAGTTGGAACCCGGAGGATCGCCCAGGAGCTGCAGAAGTCGCTAGAGCTGTGAGTGGCACCCACCATCCAAAAACATAAGTTATCTCACAGGTTTCTTAGATGAGACGGATTAAACAAAAGGACCTTTTCAGCAAGACACACAATTCATATGAACCGGAAAATGCGCGTTCTCCGACGGGACTCGAAGACCCCTATATGCCGCCCAGCCCTCAACGCCCTCACGTAGTTAGCCTACCCTTAACGACCCCCCATGCGTCACGCTCTGGCACACCATCTCGTAACATCCCCGATGCAGAAGCTGCGCAAGAGGAGAAACATCGAATAGCATTCATGCGAGCAGAGCGAGACGCCGAGGCTTCACTGGCTCGTGGGGATACGGACGCTCGATATATATTCAACGGCTTTCCAATTTGGCTCAACTGGGACTTGTACACGAGGCTCGAGAATTTGGAACGGCAAATGCGAGGACGAGAGCTCCTGCCTCGTGCAACACGGCCCTGTATGCAGCAAGGCATCCACCACGAGTGGTATGTTACGCGGAACAAGTGGGCAGACCGGCTCCGGGATCCGAAGTGGGCAAGGTTTATGAACGAAACAGGAAGAATTCTCGAATCAAGACTCTTAGAACGCCAGACGAGCGTAGATCATGCGCTTAATTCCGCGCGGGCCTACTTTCGAGAGAAAACGGAGCTACCATTTTCTAGGCGCCAGGACCGGGGTGAATATCGATGGGACAATGATTACCGGCACAGGGAATGGCACTGGATTGAAGAAAGAACTTGGCGCTGGATGGTCGAGCGTGAAAATGATGAACGTCGGGAAAAGGGTCGCGTTCCTTTGCCACGGTATGTCGACGGCATGAGCAAAGGTAATTGGCGAGACGTGCGGGACGTGTGGCATACGACGGCAAATAAGTGGTTTGAAAGGCTGAACAACCCGGAGTGGGTTGCCCGCGACGAGCTTGAAGGGGCTTCTCCTGAGCGTCGGATCAGGATTCGTAAAAGGGAACTGGCGAGGCGCCAGCATGAAGCCGTGCCAAGGTCAGCCGACTACAAGTCTCTGAGTGATGGTGATGTTTGGCATATCGACTGGCCCTACTGGGATTCTGTTTCACCCTCTCGCTGAGGAATGAATCCACTTGTGTTTAGTTATACTTGTCTTGAATAGGGTGATTGGGCTCGTTCTAGATTCTAATGTTTGTGTTAGATGGCCCTAGCTGATTTATGTACTAAACATTGTTCTATTTTGGGGGATAGAGGAATGTTAGCTGCTTGCCAGCCAAATTGGAATCTTGATTTAGATCTGCTGCTAAGCTTCGCATAGAAAGAGACAATGAGGTCCCTGTGCATTTCGTCCTCTTGACCGGCGGTTATTTACGCTTGCGCTAGTTAGGATTTTAATGCTACTCCAGGATGCAGCCTCCACAAATCCATCTACACCCAAAACGTCCTGGACGGGGGACCTATTCAACTTTTCCACCTCCTACATTTCGAACTTGGGCTTGAGCTTGGCAGTGCTGAAAAAACGCGGCGTGTTACTGTACACAGAGCATGAGTGGGGTCGGGCTGTGTTCAACTTCTTGAGCCTATAATCATGGTATTCATGCCCATTTTGTCACCCAGAGTTTTTGATTGTACAGACTAAGCATTTTGGCTTTACGATGGGATGGTGGTAGGGACTTTACTTGAATTTTAATTTAATTTATTTCTTGGCCAAGTGAAACGCATACACCTAACATAGCAAAGGCGCTGAATTGAACAAATAGCAAACGGACGGGATCCTCAAGAACCGTGGGTACAGCGAACAATAATTCCAATCCGGAGAAAAATAATAGGGTGCTCCAAGCGGCGGTGTAGGCGAGCGGCTGCGAAAGGCGTTCCGTTGCGCTTCAGTCAAATTTATTGATATCATCAACCCACCTCCGCTCGGCGCCCCATTTCACGAGTTCTCTCGCGTTCATAAATTTCTGCGCGCCCATCCCACTGGCGTTCCTCAAGGCCTTAGCCAAAACTTCTCCGCCCGCTTTCAAGACCCCCGTCCCTCCAACTTTCGCCACTGAAGCGCCCAACATTTTTTCAACATCAACCAGACACGCACATGCACGCGACTCGGCTTGGACGTCTTCGGCGGTATGGTACCGAGATGTGACAGTATCGGGTTTACGAAGACCCTTTGCAGTGAGGAGTTGGCGTGCAAGATAATGGAGCCACTGTGCCGTTAGGACCAGTCAATTTCAGTCATTTGCGCAGGGGAAGCCAAAATATATGCGTACCATAACGTTTGTTAAAGGTTGATGCTCTTCCCACCCTCCCCCCCTGCCCAGGCAGTGCGCCTTCATCATGCGATACACATCGAACTGGTAGTCTCCTTTCCCTTCGAATATCTCTGGTTCCAGCTCCGTACACCATGGTGTTTGGGTATGTGTGTCCATCCGGGACAGGCCCAAGTCAATCAACGTCACACGTACGGGCGGGCCCGTTTTCGGCTTGACTTTCGATTTGGATTTAGGGACGTTTTGGATAAGGATTTGTCCCCAGTGGAGATCTCGATGCTCGAACCGAACCAGGGACTCTGCCTGCGCGAGCGTTTGGGAGACCTGCCAGAATATGCTGGATGCTGTACGCCATGAAGTACGAGGAACGAATGTGTAGTGCTCGAGATCTGGCCCGCCATCCGGGAGGACGAGAAGGACATACAGTTGTGAAGGCGAGAAGCAGTCTGTGTATGCGGAATTAACTGCTGAAAATAAAGCACAAAATCGAGATACACACCTGGACGCATGCTTTCCGAAGTAAATTCTTTGTCATACGCATCCCAAAGTTCTAAAAGTTCTCGAGGGTAAGACCCGCGTGCAACATGGGCTCTGCCCAGACACCCGGAATAAACCACAGATTCCCTGAATAGAAAATAAGAGACTCACCGAATAAGCGTTATAAATCCGCTCTGAATCTCGCCCATCGCCCTCGTAATCGCGATCTCCTTCTCCACATCCTCGAGCTCGCTCACGCATGGCTCATCAATATCTGCTCCCGCTTCCGTACCTTCTACCCGTAACGGAACCACCTTGACCACAACTCCCCCCAACCCGAACACTTCCGAATAGCTTGCCTCTCCAATCTTTCTCCATCGGCGGCGGGATGCAGGGTAGAGTGTGTGCACGTCGTCTGTGGAGAATGTCGAAACAAAGACCTCTAAATCTATCGGTTCGGATTGGGAGCAGGTTGAGAGGAGGCTTTGCAGGGAGGGCGAGTAGGGTGAGATGGAGGACGTAGGCTTGGGTTCGGGACGGGATGGCTGAGGTTGATTGCGAGTCTGGGGTTTTGCGGACGGACGGAGACGAGAGGCTGAGGTACTGGGGGGTGCTTCGGGCTCGATTTGTGTGGGTGTTGGGGGCTGAGTTGGTATAGACTTGGGCTTCGCATTGGTGAAGGTTCGCTTGGTCGACCGAGACTTTCGTAGACTCTCCGGCCGCTCGGAGAGCTCATGTTGTCTACCTGTTTGTTCCGTGAGTTGGGTTTTAGCGGGCTGTTCTTGAGCCGTAGGTTTAATCTTCCTCGGCTGGGCAGGTATCTCCACGGTCATGATGCTTTGCCTTGATTTGGATGGGCCTAGTGGTAGGGATTTTGCGGATGGCAAGGGAGGTTTCTGTTTCATTGAAGCCTCAACAGTTGCTAATTTGGGTCCACCGAGCGCCTTAGTTGGCGGTCGCTTCGCCGCCTTGGCTGGGTTAACAAGGCCAGGTTCGGATTTTACCCGACTGGGTACAGGGGGCAATACAGGCGCAGGCGCAGGCTTAGCCTCCAGTTCCGCAACAACGTCCAAGAAAGCTACTTCATCGTCCGAGTCTATCGGGCTTGGCAGGTCACCGTCAGAGGAGAAGGGGCGAGGAGAGGGAAGAGTTATGGGATGAAACGGACTGCCGTTTGGTCGAGAGCTGGTCCCAAGATGGAAGCTGGATGACCCCCCACTAAGTCTCGAACCTGTGGTAAGTCGAATAGGGGGAGATCCAATCATGGCATTTTGCCGTCCGAGCGGTTGGGGGCGCCGGGATGGAGCTTGAGTTAGAAAACCCGAATCTGAGTCGTCCGATAGGGTGATGACAGTTGCTGGCCTTGGAGCAGGTGTTTTGCTGGCGTGGACGGGGGCGACTGGTGGCAAGCGCCTGGTTGAATGCATAGGTGGGTAGCCTCCCGGGATCGGGCACACGTCATATTCGGAAATGTCAATAGTTTGGTCTCGGCGCTGCTTTGATTTCCGGTACGCCTGTCTCTTGGGTTGTAAGGGAGAGTTGGTGAGATTTGAGACAGATGCCAAGGGATGTGTTCGTTTATCGACCCGGCGCTGTTTAGGTGATCCTCGCACTTTGGGAGATGATACAAGCAGCGGTTTGCGTTTCCATGGTTTAGCAACAGGTGGAGAGTTTGAAAGCACGCTTAAGTCGGCAGGTATATTCTCCTTTTTGGGTTTAGGGGGTGGTTTTGACGGGGATTTCTTCTCAGAATTTTTCGCAGTCACAGTAGATTTTTTTGCCCGAGTACGAACGGGAGAGAGCACACGAACGCTAGAAGAGCTCCCTTCGGATTGGGGAGAATCGGGAGTTTCTATCCATTGGGTTTCGCGACCAGGTGTGTACAAGCGGGAAGCAGATACAATGGCCGTCGATCGTCGCCCGTACGTATTTACTTTGCGGGTCTGCAGCATAGTGGGTGGAGGAGGTTGAGAGCAAGCGCGTGTTTGTTTGTTGTTTCGCGCTTGTCTCACGTGATACATCGATATAAGGCCCAATTTCCCACCCACATATGAGTTAGTCTTCGCCCGCTAACCACGCGACATTGTCTGACTGATATACAAGGCATCTTCCAACCTACCGATGAGAGGCAAGCAGAGCATCTACTACGCACCTATTATACAAGCGTTGTAGCGCTCAAGACCCTCCCACCTGAACTCATATTCCATATATGTCAACTCGCCGACTTCATCTCTCCCTGGCCTGACTCACAGGCATCAGCATCGTTCCAACATAAACCAAGCAAATTTCAACGAAGTGTCTTTCGCACAACAGAAGCCCGAAAGATTGTCCCCTGGTTCCGAACGCCAGCCCTGTCCCAAGCGACACTCAACGCCGTACAAAGAATTGAGTTTAGAGCCTGTTCGCACGCATCGTATCCGGCAAGTCGAACCCTTAGCTCCTACGTTTCTTACAACTCCTTATCCGGTCCTGGTGGAACCACCCAGCGACGCGTCCCCTGGAGAAACTTCAGCCTCCGGATCATCTCGTCCTCGCACCCAAGACGCGCCAAAACGCGATGGGACGACTCGCCCTTGAGTTGGCCTTGCTTCCAAGATTCACATCTCCCACCAGATGCGGAACCTCAACCGAGTGATCCAGGCGTGATGGTTGTGGACAGGCGACACGAGTTGTGGGAGTGGTTAGAGGTCGGAGACTGGCTGGAGGTGACTGTGCGGGCGCGTTTTAGCTGGGAATTGGCGAGTTTTAGACTTGATGGGGTGTTGTGGGTGTTCAAGTGGTGGGAACCATCAATTGATATGCTTAGGTTAATTCAGCGACGGAAAAGTTAGATGTGCATAATTAGCGATAGGATTAATTAGGGCCAATGAATTGGTACAATACGCGTCTAACAAGTCCAGACAAGTCTCTTGGGCTTGTCTGGAATAAAATATATAAGTCCCGCAAACCAAAAATCACGTCTACACAGTACAAAACTTACCTGATAAGTAGCCTACGCCAAACCCAACTCATTAATAAACTATTCCGGTTGGCACGCGCGTCGACTCACCATGACCATACTCATCCCAACAGCGCACAATAAGTTCTCTCCACCAGGCACAATTGGCACCCACCCGCGCCGCCTCATCACACTCCACGCACTTTCCAGCCCTCTTGGAAGGACATACATCGCGAGCTCGGCTCTTCTACGTTTCTCTTCGACAAGGAGCGAGAGCCCTGCGAGCAGGCCGCCAAGCCAGAAAGACCCGCGCGAGATCAGGGCGAAGCGAACACCGGGAGAGAGGCGTTTGAAGAGAGGGGACAGGTACACGTTGTGCTTGAGGCAGAAAAAGCCTGAAGTGGGTTAGATCGACGCTAAAGCACGGAGAGAACCATGACCTACTTTGATAGATTACGACGAATACTCCAAGGAACGCAGAACTCCTCGCCGTCCCATACGCACTCCTCTTTAGCATTTTCAGAGGGTGCTCCATGAACTCTCCTCGTTTGAATAATAACATCGGGATGAAGTGCAATGCACCGTAGATAGGCGCCATCCATGCCGAGACTGTCAAGAATCTATCTAACGGGACGGACCAGCAAGAGTCGAAGAACGGGTGCACGGCCGCACTAGGGCGGGCCGCCCCCACATCAGTTTTCTAATCAAAACCGCCGAGCACGCCACACTCACCAAGACGCAAACCTCGGCCCAAAATCGCCCCTCAGAGCAGCCTCTAACTCGGCCTCCAGTCTAGCCCTGTTCCCAGGAGTTGTTCGCTGCTTATTTCTTTAACTCTTGGAGCTATGGAATAAGACAAAAACGAACATACCTTCCAAGCAATGAGATTTTTAATGTGTTGCAATTTGAACGTGCCTTTGCGAACAAGGTCATGGTTCATGCTCACGGCTTCGGGTGGGACTTTCGAGGCAGTTTGAATCCTAAAAATGTGAGGTAAGGAATGGGCGCAGCGTGCAGAGGGAGTGTGTACCAAACTCGGTAACTGCGTGGGATTGTGTCCGGACTGAGTAGGAATGCGTAGAGGATTTGCCCGCAGCTACAGTATTTGGAATCTTGCTCCGCAATCAACATCCTGATATAGATATTGTGAACACTCACCACAAACTAAAGACTGCCACGTCCCCAAACGGTATTCTAATACCAAACCTTCCGGACCAATAGTTATACGATCCCTGCAATCCACTAATAAAGGATCTAGCTATTCAGAAAAATATACCCAAAAGAATCGCAAAAGTACTCACCGAACAAATAGCTGTTGCGCAATTGTCAGCCTCCTCCCTTCCGCCTCAAATGCCACAGCTAAACCCGCCACGCCGCCAGCGACTAACGCATGCCACCTCGCCACAGGTTTTCTGACAAACACGTCCCGGCTGGCTGCATTTCCTCCCTCCGCAAGAGCTAGGTTGACCGCCTCTTTGCGCTCCTCTTTGCGCTCCTCTTTGCTCTTCATGTATATTGGGGAGCTCGAACCTCCAGGGGAGTTTTGGCCTGAGGGAGCAGGGGGCGTGTAGCGCAGGATGGCAGGGAGTTGGTCGTTGGGTATGAGAGGGAGGCAGTTAAGAAGGAATTTGTAGACAGCGACAAACGATCCGATCATTGCCGCAAAACGGAATGAGTCGGTTCCAAAGATTGCATGACGGATGAGAGCGAATTGTAATTTCCTGTAAATAAAAATTAGTTTGGTGAGTGAGACAACGACTAAAACGCTAGTTAGCTACTCACTTGGGAGTACGAAGAATTCTGAACAGTAGAAGAAATATGTTAACACCGGAACGTATACCAAATGCCAAAGTCCCAGCACCTTAGTATTGCGGTGACTTTAGTGGCACATTTTTTAGAGAATTTGGTTGGGAGAACATACGTTGGCCTCCCTTCCACGCATGCTTAAAGCATTCTTCCAGCGTCTCAATCTCTGTGGGACGCTCCCCCTTGTCCCTCCATACAAGCTTTCTCGCCTCCCTTCTAATTTCTTGATCCTTCGCAAGTGCAACAAGATTCTCAAAAGACCGAGTTGCAAGATGGATTGATGTTTTTGGCGTCCATGTTCCAGGCGTGTGAGAAGGTGTGAGCTCAGAGAGAGGACCTAACGAGTGGTGATGATTTAGTTCTGGGCGGGGCATAGTATCTACGAGTGCATGTCCCAAGAGGTTGACCGAACAGAGATGTGCGAATGAAAGGCGGGACTCCTCGGTGTGGTCGTCGGTAATGGTCGTGTCTGCGTTACCGGAGGTAACACGTGAAAGCTTTTGGACTTAAGCAAGCGCCGGCGCGTACTGGAACTGCTCAGTTCTTCACCGTCACGGGTTCTGGTCAGCGGCAAGGATAAGGAGAGTGGTGCTATCCAAAAGCATACACACTTGTTCTCAAAAATCCCCCCAAATAAAATGTGCGAGGCCGTATAGCTAGCAGGTACCCCTAGGCAAGCACCATTCCCAAAATACAGCCTTTCACCTGAGCTAGAGGGGTCTCCTGCGCGATGGCTGCAGGACCCAAATCTAGAAGACAACGGGATCCATTCATACCTAGTTGGTTGATCGATCTCAACTTCGATTATAATATTATGTATAGCCAGCTAGGCGGAGTATGCAACTCTTTGCAAACGGGTGACGTAGTCATTAGAGAGGGCAAGCGAAACCTTCCTTTCTTTTATTTCTCCCAGGAACTTGCGCTCACCCCTAGTGAACAAGTTGACGAGCATGTTTGACGAGCAGGGTCCGACCCCAACTGCCCATCAACCTAAATTTGGGTTCCACGCTGTTCCCACTGGACTTCAAACTAATTTTTGAAATCATGGTCAAACTTTATACCTTATTGCGGGTAACAGGTGAGCAAGCTTACCAGTTTCAGCTCGGGCTATAGTCTATACATGATGTGAGCGTTCGCCCCTTCCATACATGCGCTCATCAAACGCGTTTCGGTTCCGGCAAGTCCTGGCGAGTTTTGAGTGCGTGACAGTGTGAACGGAATCTCATGCTCGCCGGGAGAAAAGGCGTGGGGCCGTCCAACACTCCGACATGGAATTCACACTTGCTGGTCGTCCCACTGGCAGGCTTCAGCAAAGTAAATCACGACATGATCTGCGCTGTGCATTCTAGCGGTGTCCCCTCCTAGCTCTGTGAGCCACCGCAGGGGCACCAACCACGAAGGTCTCGTAATCCATGTAACCTTGGTTTGACGTGAGTCACATGTACGTTTGTGTTATTTGCAGCCATTTGAGCCGGGTAGCACTACATCCTCGGAACAGAAGATTCCCCCGAACGCTTTCAGCCAAAGTTCGCACATCGTTTGTCTCGAGCCTATTCAACTCGGGCGATAAGATTACGCTGTCCCAAATCAGGCTAGCCCGTGCTCATCACACGCTCATCTAACAGGAACCTTCCCAGGACATTCGGAATGCGGTTACACCGCAAACTAACGAAGGCGGAAATACTTTGTGGGTAAGCCCGGGAACAAGGAGGCGAGGTGTGCACTATGTGCACTTCTTGCCAGCCCAAGCTAAACGCCCCTCAACGTTCCAGGCGCCTGCCACAGCCAACACAGCAGGGCCGCCCTTCCCTTTCCCGGGCTCCGGAACTTGATTTATTATAGCTTTCTTTGGTAGTTGGGTACCCACTCGGTTAGTAAGGACATTTTTTCTCCATGGGTTGTTAGCTACGTGATGTTTAATTGGGGCCACTAAGTACCACGTTATTTCCAAATATTTTCTCCTGTTAATTCTCCTCACGTGGCACCCCTGCGGGAGCGTCCTCATGTCGATGCATGACAGCTCTGGTGTCGCTGTAGTTGATGAATGCACAGCTGCCAATGCTTCAACTCGCTTGCTATTTGCATTTGGCTCGGATATCAACTGCTTATGTCCGGCTCCCCAATCCATGCCGAGGAACAGCCTACTTATTTAGTTCTTTGCAAATAATGTTTGCTTGGCTGGGTGAATGCGGGTTCCCCAGCATCGTTGAAGCAAATAACTTATGCAAATCGTTTCCTGCCTCTCCCACGTGCGCCGTCCTGGGAATAAGCGCCGGCGCTTGAACGCAGAACATGGCACAATCTTCACTGTGGTACCACACTAACATTCAACGGAGGACTCTGCCAACGAATAGGACCCCAAATCTAAACGAACCTATGTGCCTATCGGGCTGGGCAACCTCCCTTACCATCGGCAGCTATTGTATGGATATTTCTAGTCTGGGTTTTATAAGTCTCTCGTGGGTGCCTGCCACTATTTCGAGCCTGAACCTCGTGTAGTGCGCTCGGCAGGTGGAATTGGGAGCATCTTGCATGGCTATAAACCTATATACCTTGTGGGACTCTCATGGGCGTTGACTCTAGTCCTCCCCATGCTCTCGCTGTGATCTCTCGTAAAATTGGGAATGAGCTCCGTCTCGCCCAGGTGGAAGATGCAACTGTGAGATGGGTTCGAATTTTACACGTAAAAGAGTAGTCTTACGTCCTCTTTACGATACTCTCTGGTTGGTTGAATCTATCATGCCAAGCGATGTTACTCCATGAACAGACTCGTCTCCAGACACTACCTGCGTGCCCTGCCCCTATGTTTTCCTAAGCTCGACCGGGGAAGTTGGTGCGTCTGGCGCGTTTCCTTTCGACGCGCGGCTCACCTCTGGTGCCAAAAGTGAGCTAAGCTATCAGTTTGATTTTTGGCCCTGGACCGCTGAAATTGATGGCAAGCCCCTACTCGGCTCTCAAGCAATCATAATCAGTAATCGGGGCAGCAACGTGGAACTTATGTTCATGACGGTCCTTAGAATATCACGGAATATTTGATCAAAGGGTTATATACTGGATCAAATGGTGATGCAATTGCCTGTTCATACCAGGCAAGCCACCTTGATGGTGAATATAGTTGGACACTAAATTCCTCATAAGGCCCAAATTCGTTCGGTGGCCACTGGCGCAGGTGACTATGTACCCCAGGTAGGGGCATATAATCTATAGTAGATATTAGATATTCGTTGCGGGCATTGGACGAGACGCTCAACATGGTCTTGGTGCGACTAGACTGCTTGTCCACGTCGATACTGGTAGCCCAGCCATGTCCCAAGGTCGGCCCACTAACATTCTCGCTCTCTGTCTTATGCCTCGATCCATGTACTAACGCTCGCTCTGGGAAGTTTATCTACAACGGCTGGGGGTCCACCTCCCCCTCTACCTTCGCCAATGCCAACGCTTCTGATATCCTCCAGCATTGTGTTAAGCCAGACCTCAAGAATCGGGATTGGTCAAATACGCAAGGAGGTGGGTAAGGCGGAGGACCTGGATAATTGAGGAGTGTCGCGTTCAAGGGAAATGGGATGAAAGTGAACAAGGATGAACAGTACGTCGGGTGGGTTGCGTGGAGCTCTTATTTAGAGCTCGATCGATCGAATTGGCGGCAGAGGGTTCGCCCAAGGGTTAAATGGCTGTGGGAATAGATTTGGCGATGTGGAACACGAAGTTCGAAGGAGGTGGGGTCATTTATGAGGTGCGCCCATTAATACGTCGCATTTATCTGGGCCTTCCTGAGGTCTATCTCACACTGTCATTGCGGGAGGCCATTACTCAGAAGGCCCACCGTCTCAACTCGTAAATGCGTCAAGTAGCTAACAATCTGAATATGTAGTTACGAGGGGGACGATCCTGTACGTTCAACTTTTCACGTTTGGTCCACATGCTAGTCGAATAGCCCACAAATCCCAGAGTTCCAAGTGTCCACTACATGCCTCGGTCAGCATTGCGGAGTCCAGCAGCTTCTTTCTGGGTACGCCTGTCCGTATGGTATTTAAATGGATTGTACCATACCGAGGGTGAGCGCTCTACTTATCCTGGCGCTATCCGTGTATCTGGTGCGTTTGCGTCGTCTTAGTTCAAGTTTGGATCTACGGTGACTGGTTGGGTCTAGGCGGAGATCACCCTTCTTACGAGTCAGCCTGGTGACATGTACTACGTGCGCCTAGTTAACCTTGTGCCAGCCCTATTACTAAATTTTATTTGTTATATTTAGGGATAACTGGAATGCCGTGGTAGGCCAGGAGCGGCACTCGCTGTTCGGGATATGGCGATCGCACAACTTGATACACCTCTAATCGGAGGGGGCCATTAAAGTGAGGATGATTACTAGTGGGTGTCCCCAGGTGAGCAAAGCATGTGCGTGTGTGTGTGTGGGGGGGTATTACGGAATGTAGGCTGAATGCTAGAGGGGTTGGCAACATGTTGGGATCCTTTGCAGGATGACCATGGAACCCGAATCTAGAAGGTGACCATTGTGTCTATTCACACACATGTTGTAGACTACGAGATTGACTCGGACAGCAAGTCCAACCCTTTCCCAAGTGTGGTGAGCGCTATGTACTTAGGCTCCTGGCCAGCGGAAGATCCAACTCGTCATAGACAAATAGCATCGTCGAGGAGGGTGGGTGGAATCATTCCCGTTCATATTCTGCGCTCACCCCCGAACAAGTCTTCAAGTCCTGGTTTGACGAAAATGGTAGCTACTCCCAGCTGCGCACCTTCAGACCTGAGACGAGTTTTGGAAACAGCGGGCAGGCAAACGTGTGGCCGATCGCGAACAAACTCGCAACGAACAAGTGGGGATATCCAAAAGCTTACAGACGTCAGGTTGCGTTGCACGCTGTGCATAACGTGAGCGATTTTACACCTATATACGTAAATATTTACAGTGCCCCCAACGCCCAAATTTTCCCATCAAACGTGTTTTGCGGTGTTGACCATTATGCGCGCACGCTGCTAAAGGTTCTCAACGCTTATTGGATAGTGCATGATCAACTGGGTTGCAAGGGGAGGAATACCGCACCAGTTCAACAACGTGGAACCAGACTTTGGCAGGTAAAACAGGAGGCTTTGCGAAACGAGGCGCGTGCTAGCTTCCCGCCTGGTCTTTTGTTATGTCCCCATTTGGTCTAGTTTTCGATCTGGTGATCTATCCTGACTTTGGGGTTGTACAACCAATTTGTCTATCTAGCATTTATGCTTTGTCCCGATAAGGACCGGATAGCGGAGAATGACCCTAGTGCCTTTTGCACCGAACTACGACGAGGTAGGTTGCTCTCCAAACCCGCGCGACTCCAACTTATCTGCGCGCTCAACTGATGGGAACTCTCCACGACATCGGCAACGCGACGATACTCTGGGCCAACGAGAGTGTGAAATACGCTGTGGGTGAGTCTAAAGGGCAAGGTAGCAACGTGTGCGCCTCACGTTCTTACCGTTGTTCAATTCACTCGATGCTGACTTGCGGCAACCAGCGAAGCGGGGTGAAGCCTCTTTCTAATTTCTGGTACTCAACCTGCTTCAAGACTTTGTTTTTTCATGTCTGCGCGAGCCCTAAAGTCCTGTTTTCGTTTTTTGGGGGGTTTGAGCGCTACCTGGCCTTAGGAAGATGGCGTACCCGGTCTGAGAATGACTATGTCCACGGTAATCTGCGTCCCAACCACGCTATCAGTTGAGGTTAAGATCGCCGGAACTCTGTCGCATGTTGCCACAAGTTTCCATAATAAATATGGGGAAGACAAGGACGGCGGGGTGGTAAGTTACTCGAAGTCAGATGTGTAGTGGGCTCTTTGTTCGCTATATATGAGCACGTGATTGCATCTGGCGGAATAAACGCCCCATTTCGATCACACCAAGCGAACAACAACACGTGCCAGTTGTGATGGGATCACCCACTCTGGGATTCTAGAGCACCGCCTCAGGTAAATCCCTCAAGCAAGGACACCGAAGCGAATGTCTATATGCGCCTTCTATATAAAGCTACATGCCAGCCCCCACGTTGCTCTCCTCTCTATTTAATTAGAATTAAACATGATACACCATGGAATATAGCCTAAAGTCAGCCTAAGGTAGATAGTATCTCTAGGAATCAAGCATCAAACCAAATTATACAGCCGTCCCTGACGATCACCTCAGGTGTCTGGCCTCGTTCCAGGGTGCAAGGCATCAGGTTGAGAAACATAGCTGGTTGCATCCTGCCTATTGGCAGTAAAAAATGATGCCCACGACATATGTTGAAGTTGAGGCAGTTCATTGAATATTATTGCATTGGCCGCTGCTTCGGCAAGGCGTGTTTGTTGGCTGTAACGCTGTGAGCATGCTTCGCATGGCAAGTCCCAGGGTGAATCTTCCTTGTCCTTGGCACTTTGGTGGTTTCGGATATGGGTTGAAATGGCTTCGTGGGGAGTAAGGTATAACCCCATATGTAAGGAACGAAGGTGTCGCAGCGGTTGCAACTCTCGAGACAAGGAAGTCTGTTCGGGCGGTGTCAGTAGTGGTTTTCAAGACATGACTAGTTTCAGCCGTACGGCATAATCCTCTATCCCTTCGCTAGCGAAATACGAGTCATGATCGCCGGGAAACCTTGTCCAGAAAGTGCAGCGTGTGTCTTTGGCGTCAGGGTGTCGGAGACAGGGGCTGAAAAGCGTGCATCTCGAGATAGACAGCTCTTGCAGCTGGGGGCAACACGATATAAGTGTTTTAATAATGGATATATCTGGACCATGGGCGTTGATAACCCAGAGACGGCGCAGTGATGGTGGTAAATGTGGTGCAACGAGGCGGTACTGGCCGACAGGTGCGGCGCTGTTGCCAGGCAATCCATCGGTTGCTGGGTCGCTGTTGACCTCAAAGTCGTTATGCGCATCTATGAATGCTGTGTGCAACCTGACGAACTGCAGGAATATGTCGTCTCGCACACCTCTACCTAGGGCCGGTGAGAGCACTCGAAGTTCCCTGAATGCAATTAGCCAGTTAACACAGCGCCCCGTTTGAAAAAGTATTGTGCAATACGCGCACCTGACGTGTCTTGCAATCCCAAGCGCTTCTACCATTTTCCAGTCGTCTTGTTTGCGGATGTATAAGGTGCGATACCAAGACCTTTGGACAGCCTCGTGATACATGCGGCAGGAGCCATTCAGACCATTCAATGGCGCGAAGTCGGGCTTAGCCACTGCACGAGGGTAGGCGGATGACCGATCAAGAGGCTCGAGTGCGGTAGAGTCAGTTGGGCTGGATGCTATAGCGATGATATGGAGCAAGATCTCTAGCGGAAGCCTATGAGAAGCTGGGGGAACAAGCTGAGAACGCGGTTGCATCCCAGCAGATGGTTTCCGTAAGGTAGTTGTTGTCTGATTGCGGGGCTCTTGAGAGGTGCCGGGACAGATATTCAAGTGCGCCAGCACCCTTTTGGCGGATCGAAAGAGGCAGGATATGAGCTTCCACATGACGAGTTCAAGGGATATATATGTGGAGAGAGTATATGTACCTGTCTAAGGTGGTCCTGATGCCTTTATAACCTTTTCCCTATGTTATACTCGCCCCCCAAAAGGATTAACGGGCGGAGCTGTAGTTCCGTTCCTGTCTCATCTTCCCATCTCTCCGTTGAGGCCATTCGGGGCTTATAGCTCAAACACATGAAATATCTCACCCCGGCGCACATCGTGTACACAACGCCCGTGCCTCGCACTGATTTGTGCACGGCCCTAGGACATTTTATGTTTCGCCAGGCCGGAGCGCTGCCTAGATCCCTCGCTGTGTCACCTCTCGGCGATTAGTCCGATAGCTCCTGCTCCACCTCATTAGAGCCTTGTATGTTGAAAACTCCGGATAATCTGCAAGCTAGGCATTGAGTTTTTTATGCTCGCTGCCAAGCGCCTCGACTCGGAGGGCGCCACGAACAAGCCTTTTTACCTATGTAGCGCCGCCTGCTAAACGGGTAGTGAGCGAGGCCGTTTTGCCTCCCAGTACTTGTTCTTGACTGCTCTTCTTCATTCTGCCTCGGCTAGAGCGTGTCGTTTGAAACACGAATGGCATGATACTACTATTGCTTTAATACGAAACTTAACGCCCGCGGACAAGTTTACAATACTGGAACTAGTATTTCCTCGTGGGGCTCTTCACAAGATCAAGAGCCAAAATATTAAAACCATCGATCACCCCGGTGATCCAATCGGATCAAGATACATGCTTCAGTGGGGCTCTGCCGTCTGAAACACTTAATGAAATCTGACAGCAGGACTCAAGAAATCGAGGACGACATTTCGGCCATCCATTATTTACATGACCTAGGGTAATCTCATGGGTGTCACATGAATCTCGCCTTGACTTATTGTCCGGCCCCTATGTAGCAGCTTTGTTGATCGATCTATGCCAAACCATCAGCTAGTCCTTCGTGCGGCTGTAGGTGATCGAACCTAATTCTTGATTTGGCTAGCAGCACGTGGCATGCGATCAATAATGTAACTATTGAGGTATATTGGTGTCAGTCCACCCTGAAACGCAAGATTCTGAAAACTTGATTATGCTTCAGTGACAAGAGGCAACAATCCCACACATCCGTGGTACTTTAAACGAATCCGGGTCAGTAGCCATCTACTACACAAACTATATACATCAACCAAGCGCAATGTTGCGATTAGTAGTCGACTATTGTCTTTAAAGGGTAGATGCGCCGTCCCTGGGGTGAAAATCGCCCCTGTCTGATTCTCGGAGACTCAGACTCCTCTGCATGTTAAGCCCCAATCAAACGCAACGAGCGCTTAAATCGCTGTTTTTTTGTGTTTTTTTGTGTTTTTTTTTGTCCTTTTTTTGCCCGATCACCGCAAGGTGCGCTGCATTCGTAGAGCTCCAGGCCATGGTAACTACAGGGGTGCGTTTGCATACACTCTCTGCTTCTGCTCCATGTGCCGAGGGGAGTTCTAGGTGTAGCTTTTAAGGTTTCAGATGACTGCGATCTCTTGCCCTAGCAGCCTCTCCCATCTCGTCACTGAAGTGGGTCTTTCGACCAAAGTTGGGTGCATTGCTAGACATGCCCGGTCTCGGTGAACTATATAGACACACTATAAATAGGTATATATCCTTTTTAGGACCCACTGCACAGCCCCAGATATTACGGCTTAATTTCTGGTTTTCAAGCATCGTGGACCAAGGAAGGAATGAACAACATGCGTCACAAGCGGCACAGTTGAAACCTGAGCGACGGCCACGTTGGTGCCCAAGATCCGCCACCACAGCTTTGATGCAAACCACGACATAATTGCTATTATTACAAAGGCCATAACAGAACTTAGGTAGGTTGTTGGACCGCGTGTTTAAGGCGTTAAATAGCCAGTGTTGCCAAGTATACCGCTTGATTGTCTCCAAAATTTTTACCTTTGTTTCTGCTGGGACAATGTCCGCCGCATTAAGTGCCTGCAAGTTTATCAAAGCTCTAGGCATTGGGCGATGTCGCAATATTCATCATACGCTTTTTGTGAGTCTTTTATCAACCAATCTGGGTAATCCTTTGGAGAACCTTTATTTCCATGTGATTTTGGGTTGGCCGATCAACACGAACCTCCGAAGCCTGCCCAAAAGCTGGCATGGAGCGAGTGTATGCGCCCGATTCAGCTAAAGCTAAACGCCACTCACGTTGTTCCCTGCCAAAAAAAATTAGATTGAACACGGGTTAATCATGATACATAGGTCACATGGGTTGAACATAAGGATCCTGGGGCAGAAGTGAAGCATGTTACAAAACATATTGCTGGTTCTAACATCTACCCATCCAACACTGCTCCTGTGCAGAAGTTTCAGGCTGCCTAAAATAGCATATTGCGTCCTGTCTATTGGCTGTGAAGAACGAGGCCCATGATATGCGTTGCAATTGAGGCAGTTCATTGAAGATTATTTCGTTTGCTGCTGCCTCGGCACCATATGTTTGATCACTGAATTGCTCTACGCATCCCCCACAAGGAAGATCCCATGGAAAGCCCCCCTCGCTCCTGAAGTGGCAATGGTCTCGAATGTGAGCTGATATTGCTTCGTGAGGAGTGAGGTAAAGCCCCATATGTAACGCCTGAAGGCTTTGTAACGGTTTCAGCTCTCGCGCTAGGGAAATCTGTAGCAAGTAATATTAGTGTTATCATCAAAACCCAACCTGATATCAGACGTACCGCATAATCCTCTATACCTTCGTTGGCGAAGTAGGAGTCGTGGTCGCTAGAAAACCTGGCCCAGAAGGTACAAAACGTGTCCTTGATACCAGAAGACCTGAGACGGGGGCTGAAGAGTGTGCATCTTGAGATTGAAAGCTCCTGTAGTTGGGGAGAATACGAAATAAGTGTTTTGATGATGGCTACGTCTGGACCATGTGCATTTATCACGTAGAGGCGACGTAGTGATAAAGGTAGGCGCGGTGCAACGAGGCGATACTGGCCGATGGGCCCGACTCCACCGGTAGGCGATCCGGTCCCTTCCGGCTGTGGATTGAGTTCGAAATCGTTGTGCGCGTCTATGAATGCTGTGTGTAGTTGCTCAAATTGCATAAAAGCGTGGTGCGATACACCCCGTCCAAGCGCAGGTGAGAGTACTCGAAGATCCCTTTTTAGCCCGTCAATTAACAACACCCTGCCTGATCAGTGATGCAAAGCACTTACTTTACATATTTTGCGACTCCAAAATTTCCCACCATTCCCCAATCTTCTTTCTCGCGGATAAATAGGACGTAAAACCAGGCCTTTCGAACGGCTTCGTGGTAGATGCGACAGGATCCATTTAAGCCGCTTAGGAATGCAAACTCGGGTTTAACGCTCGCACGAGGATACGTGGAAGATTGATCTAGAGCCTCAGGCAGCGTAGTATCAACTGGGGTCGATGATACTGCAATAATGTAGAATATGAGCTCTGGTGGAAGCCTGTGTGAAGCGGGGATATTGGATGGGATACACAAATCTAATCGTTCAATTGGCGCATCGTTGGGTGCGGCCGAGGCCAACTGCTCAGCTGGTTCCTCGGGAGTTGTATGGGGTTTGAACAGGATATTTGAGCAGACAAAGCTATCTCGGAGGTGTTGAAATGTGAAGGATAGAAGATTTCCCATGCCACTGTTCGAGAGGGCGAGGGACCAGAGTATAGGAGGGTACGCTGCAGAAGGGAGCCCTTATATATGTGATCATCAGACCCAGCTCTCCATCGCCGTAACTGCGCTTGAAACGCAAACCATTTATGCAGTGCTCATTACACCTGCCGCACGCCGCGCTTCAAGGCTAGACTGAGTCGTATCTTAGCGGCCAATGTACAGATGCAAGCACTGAGGGGCGCTCTCCGGAGCTTTACGAATCAGAATGTTTCGATGCGCTGATTACACTGCTGGGCTCAAAAACGGCATCAGCAAGTGGTCCGGTAAGTTGCCTCGCACAACACGAGGATACCGAACAGGGCACCAGTGGACGGCGTTTTAGTATCAGGGGGGTATAGCGCCGCTCTATCTGCCCCCGCTGCTGCATAGCAGTCGAGATGAGTGTTTCGGTGCTCTAAGTCTTTGCGGCAAAAACAATTTTTGCTGATGCCAGGGCTGGTTGCTTATCTGGAGAGAGAGTCGCTAAGTGTCTCGCGTTCAACCAGGCAATCGGCTCATCGTACTTCAGAGCCCATTAGTACCTTCCCTCCTACCTCGTTCGACCTCCCGACCAAGCTATCACCCTAGCAGTGCGAGTGGCTTCCGGCCAATTGTCTTGTTCCAGACCGCGCGCAGACACTTGTAGCACAGCTCGAGACGTCTGTAGAGATTTGTTTCCTAAACTGAATAGTAGTATCAAAAAATCAATTGGAATCACACTTGGCGAGGACCAGCTCCACGTCAACGACTTATCCTGATAATTTGTAATGGTGCAGTGCAATATAATGGCTGATAACTCGCCGGGGTTAAGTCTTTAACTCAAGATGAGGTGGTGGTACCCCTGGCGCTTATTACTGCCCCAAAACAACCCTTCAAGTTCACCAGCACCCTTTGGGGCTTGTGAGTGCTTAAAATCGGCTTAGCCATTCTCCTTTGCCTTGGGCGCTCACCAACACCCGGCGGGTTTTGTTGAGATACCTGCTACATTATCTGGTACCTCCCCGAATATCACTCAAATTGGATTTGCGATTCTACAGGGAAATAGTCCCGGCCCTAAAAATTGCATATAATGGAACGGTACAGGAACAATCCGAGTCCAAATGGCCCAGGTCTCGATACTATCGCCGCTCCAGTGAACATATTATCTAAATAACTGAAATTTACCAAAGCGCTTAGCCGAAGCCTGCTTTAAGTTGATCCACATGCCCTAAACCCAACATCAATCGATCCACGCCGGGCCGATCTTCTCAGTGCCACAGATAATTCTGAGATGATAACATTTTGTAATCCATCACGGCCAACACACGCCAGCACATGTCATGCACATTCAATCGGATGGTTCCCAGATCACAGATACTGGCTACACAACGAAACTTGCAAGTCTGAAACATGGACATAATTTAATAGATCTCCAGATCGCTGCCTGGTGCCTGATAAGGTACAATTATCTACGCATATAACCTCTGGTTGGGCCGGGCAAAACGGTTTCCCCCCATAAATGGAATCGATGGGCGGTGATTCGTCCTGCATTAGTGCGGCTTGGCCACACCGTCAATAACACATCACATGAAGCTGCCTAACGGATATTACCGACCCGATATTAGGCCGCAACTCATGCTTGTTCCTTGGACGCGTTGTTTCGTGTGTACAAGGCTGCCCCTATCCGAGCCTCGGTGAAGAATGACGCCCAAGATATCTCCGCTAACCCT
Organism: Ceratobasidium sp. 414; assembly: GCA_019616945.1. Classification (NCBI taxonomy): domain Eukaryota; kingdom Fungi; phylum Basidiomycota; class Agaricomycetes; order Cantharellales; family Ceratobasidiaceae; genus Ceratobasidium; species Ceratobasidium sp. 414. The sequence continues at coordinate 43,096 of WSTK01000129.1, read as the reverse complement.
GGATTGGACCCAAAGATGGCTTGACTCGCTGTTGCTTCCGCAGTCTTCGTTCGATCAGCGTAAACTTTAGAGCACTCGTCGCACGATGTGCTCCAAAGACGCGTGTCTGTGGCCGTGTTTGCATGCACACGTTGATGTTGTTCAATGGCCTCGTACGGCGTGAGATAAAGTCCCATATGAATCTTTTTCAGGTTTGATAGGGGCTTAAGCTCCTGCCCCAGCGATTCCTATTAGCTCGCAGCTGAAGTGAGTTACTACCCTCGAAATGCGTGTTTCAGTCGAACTCACCGCATACTCAAGTACCCCCTCTGCACTAAAATAGGAGTCGTGTTCCCCTGGAAACAACTCCCAGTACTTGCATACATCAAATCGTCTACTCCCCGGCTGTTCCCTCATACGAGGGCTAAAGATCGTGCATCTCGAGATCAGAAGCTCTTCCAGCTGCGGACAATGGGTGCACAGGACATGAATGACTGCAGCATCTGGGCCATGCGCGTTGACGATCCATAAACGACGGAGAGAGGGAGGCAGACGTGGTGCAACTAGGTGGTAGCGCCCGAGAGGCGTTGGGCGGTTGTGGGTGGTTGTCTGCTCGTTTGGCAGAAAGTCGTTATGAGCGTCAACGAGTGCGGTATGCAAGTTCGGAAAACTCAGGAACACAGTGCTTGGCGTATTTTCCGTCAGTGACGCCGAGAAAGCACGAATCTCACTGGATTTACGTCCGGTTCTTAGGTTAGAAATTGAAACCGAGAAGCAGCAGTTTTAGCTCACCGAACGTATTCACATATACCAAATTCGTTGGCTATTTCCCAGTCGGTGCTTTCTCGAATGTACAGAGTACGAAACCATAGCCTTCGTACTGCTGTATAAAGCCAACGACAAGTACTTCCTAGTTTTCTCAAGGGCATAAACTCTGGCTTCCCGAGAATACAAGGGAAGTCTGAAGTCAAGTCTAGGGAGCGAAGTGGGGTGGCGTCCGCGCACGTAGCAGCAAGCTCCACAATCAAGAACATAACCTCGGTTGGAAGTTTCACAGAATCCATGTTGGAATCAGGGGGTTGCCGGGTTTCTACAATGTCGCCAAGCTTGCCTGAAAGGTTGAGCTCCTGGTGCAAAAGAGCTGACAGGGAGCAAAAGGTAGATTCGGGCAGATTGTTGCGGCATTCTGCTGAGAAAAAAGTCATGGTTATAGGTATTGCCAGAATGATCCGATCATAGCAGTCTTTTTGTTCTACTTTTACTCCAGACTCCTGTGGCAGAGGCATAGTTCGAGCTAAGTCTTTGTGGAAGCTGGTGTTCAATCAAGCGCCTCAACGTAGAAAGATCCATGAGGCCCAGCGCTATTGTACCAGTGAAATAAAATTGTCCGAACAAGATGTGGCGGTCGGGTGGCACCTGCGTTGATAAGCGCCGAAGCTTATGCATCATTGTTTATCTCACGTGACCTGATGCGTGCCTGCTCTTCACCGTGGCTGACCACCTCTCAATCAACTCCTACAATAGATGTCGTACCGTCTTACTTCACCACATAACTCATCATCCACTGAAATAAACCTTGCTGGGATTCGACAGAGCACAAAACGACCGAGGGAACGATCCAGTGGGTCTGCTACCTTTCACGTAGCTGTTTCTCTGATGGAGCCTCGCGTTGCGCAGTCTCTCCCCATTTTGGCGGTGCCAGAGAAGGAGGCACCCAGCCGGAACTAGAACCAGAAGAAACCTTGCTCAGCCTATCTGATTTAATTCGGCCGCTCAGCACCACACCTTCACCCGAACCAACCCTGCATTTCGGAACGCCACCGTCCAATGCTAGACTTGGCGAGATAGCTCCAGCTACACCGTCACATGATGATTTGGGCCAAATATACGTCCCAATAGACGGTACCGAGGAGGATCTCGAGGACATAATCGACGATTCGCGGGTGGCAGAGCTGCGCAAGACCGTAATTGATTGGGGACTGGGGTCCAGCAGTAATGCACCTGAGCGGAGTGGCGGCAGTCGAGAGCGAAGACTAGCCATGATGGTAAGCCGTCCAACGCTTCTTGATTAGTCTCTTCTTTACCAGGAGCTTTGTGAACAGGTCATGGCTTTGACGCATCCGGCTCGCCCCACTGCCTCACAGATTGCCGCCCAGGCGGAGCATATTCGTGCCCTGTTGACTGAGCGAAGTGTTATGGTACAGCAGCTAGAGGTCAGCAACTAGGTTATTGGGTTCTATTGCCATGGATATTCTAACAATGCAAATAGGATTTAAGCGAATTTCGCCATGCAGATCGACTTGGATTCGAGAGAACTGCACAAGCGCTTAACGCTCGCGTAACCGTGTGTAACTAGAATCCTCAGCCCCCTCGTGGTTACACCACTGATCAAGAACTTCGCCCCGCTTATCCTGTGTAGAAGAGTGCAAAATCGAATGGCGATCCTATGACGGCTATTTACCAGGACGAGAGAACCCAGAATGCGGAACTGCAAGCTCGAAATGAGCGGCTACACACGGAGAACGTTCGGTTGGAACGTGAGCTTAAAGACGCTAAGCGGGAGATCGTCGAGTTACGGCAGAGCATTGAGGGCTTACGTGTTAACTTATTAATCAAGTGGGTAACCTATTTTCTATATGATTACAGACGTTGCAATTCTCATTCATCGTCATGTAATAGCCCGCGAACACCTTCCACAGACGCTCAGGCTGCTTTTCACTCGGCTGTGGGTTCTCGTTTTCTGAGCGCCCGTGAAATGGGCTAACGAGTTTGGCGCTGCAGATGGTCTCCCCAACCCCCAACCCTCGTGGCCGTCCTCGAAAATATCCACTGCCATCGCCTACCCACACGCCCCTTTTTCAGCCACCTACCCATTCAAATCCAGCAGCGCAACTTCCCATTTCCTCTATGTCGGTCCTTAACCCAGGCATATCACTTGCCACATCGGAACAGCCGCCCCCAGAAAAGCGCATGCGACCAACACAACCTGACGCCCGCGCAGAGTTCCTCCTGGCCGCCGCTCGTCGGGTTGGAAAGGATCGCGTAGTGGAAGTCCTAGAAGGGCCAGAACCCACCAAGAGGGACAACCCCGAATCGAATGTGGAAGCAGATATTCCCCAACCGTTGGTGTACCCCCGCCCTCATCGTTCATCTCAACGCGAACCTCCATCATTCACCCGCCCTGATTACCCCGCTCGTCGTGGGCGCCCACCGAAAGCCAGTGCATCGTTCCCATCAACCGCGCGCCACCATTTCAACCAATTCCTCGTGGAAGAGACCGGCCAACCTGACGCTGGGTCCGGATATGGGATGAGCACTGATCCGATTAGAAACCTGCACGAGGCGAACAGGTACGAGAGCACGTTAGCGAGGGACAATAGGATCTACTCATCAGCTTTACACGCAGTGCAAATTCCCAACGTCACCCTTTGCGCCATCAGCAGCCGCAGCAGGTCGTTGTGGCGTTTACTGGAGACCCTCAGGCAGACGCGCAAGCCTGTTTAGCCTCGTTCGTGGCGCACTACCCGGGGATCCAACCGGCACCGACATGGGGGGCAGGAAAGGGGGATGCAAGACCAGAGTCGGGAATTACGGGCGAGCCCCAAATGACAGAAACGACTCGGTCAGCGACAACTAGGACAACTGGGACCGTTCAGAGGACTCACTCCACTCCGGAACTTACGAAGAGCGGTGGCCGGAACAGCGGGCTTGAGCACTTGCTGACAGCGGCGCGGACTGTGCTCCGTGCCCGAAGCCGGAGTACGACTCCTACCCCCCGTCGGCATCTTTCATCGACTTCCGCGTTATCATCGCCTTGCCGATCTCCTCGATCCAAGTCCGGGGCAGACTCTCGCCAGGCTGGGCCAACCCATCGTCGACATTCATCCCCGGCCGTCCCACTTGGAGACAGTGATACAGAGCCGGAAGAATCGCCCCAAGGTCGGAGGGTGTATTCGGCGCTGGATGTCCTGGCCGACCAGGCGGCTGCGGTGCGCACTTCATCGCCCGACCCACCAGCTGACGCTCGGACGCCGTCACCCGAACCGCCTGGGCACCCAGCCAACCGGCCAATGCCCGTGCTAGGCTCTCCGGCACTGCTGTCCGCCTTTCGGTCTGCGGCTAGCGGTGGTTTGCCCACGTCGTCGCCAGGTTTCAGCTTGCCGCCGTCTGACCTAGGGTCGTCTCCCGCTTCGCTGGATGTTGTCGACGCACAGCTGAGGGCCCCTTCAAAGAGCCCGTTTGGAGGGTCGAGCCTGGGAATATCCGAGACGATTGTCAATGTCGGGATCGAAACTGGAGATCAAAGCGCGCATACGGAGGAGCTTGCGGGGAAAACCGCGAGCGGGAGCAAGGGGAGCGATGCCCGCCAACCAGACACGACTACTGGCCAAACACAGTCCCTCAACTCGCCCTTGCACACGCCTCCCAGATCAGAGAAAGCCCGTGGAAAACAACGGGCTTGACGTGGCTCTGCGCGAAGAAGCGACCAGACAAATGAACCTAGCCATGGGAAGGCAAGGCCCACCCAGGAATTGCAGTTCACTATTCAAAATGACGGTTGGACCGTCTGGTTATCGGGCTCCGAACTCCGTTATGCCATGAGGGATTGGAGGAAAGGGGTTGGGAAATATCGGCATCTCGGAGTGGTCCGGCACTCGTCTGACTCTGCCTTTTGATTCCTAGTTTTGGCCTCGGTTTACGCAAAAATCACGCTGGTGCATAGCCGGTTTAGTGGTAGTGGGCTGTAGCCTGGAGATGAGTTTGATCCAACACAAAGGTCTCGTTGCTTTCGTACGGTAGTACGTAGGGGGCGACGCATCACGATGGGAGGCGCGCATATAGTTATTCATGTGCCTCTATTTCATTCTCCCGCACTGCCATTGAATTTTTGACCTATCGCATATACCCGCAGAAACCCCCCGCTCGCTACGCATTCAACCACGACTGACGGATCGTGGGGGTGTGGTGCGGTGGTGGCTGTGTGAACGTATTTGATAATAAATCTGTAGCCACTTGGTTTATTTTTAACGTTGCTGTCACCACACTGCCCGTCGCAACAGCGATCCAGCAGTGCCTGTTCATCTCTTCTCGACGAGAACCGTACTGCGTAAAGCGTAAATACAATTAAATCACGTCTGCCGATCAATATCCCGGCGCGTATCGCAAAGGCTGTGAAGGCTGACCTATCCTCACCGCCTGCTGCTGCGCGCCGCTCGGTCCCGTCGATCGGCTCCCGAGAGGTCCCACTGTGACTTGTCCGCCCGACCTGCCGAGTTGGTCAAAGCTGACCAAACGGTCTAGTCCACCCGGTGGTTCGCCAGCCGGAGTCTGAAGACGCGATTGGCGGAGGTGGCGGCCTTCGCTTGATCTGTATTGTCCGTGGGCAAGGCGATTGGCGCTGGTGTAGCGCTGTTCAGGCGGGCTAGGCCGAGTGGATCGCTTCGCCCATGGCCTAGGCGCGCTCCGGTTGAGCTCTAGTCGAGTGCCGGCTATGGCTCCCCAGCAAAAAAAGACACGGTCAAGTCCCCGCTGACCGAAAGAAGAGACGCCCGCTTATTGACAGGATGTGGGCAAAAGAGGCTCGAAAAGGCCAAGGCTGTAATCTGTGGGGTCCGCTTCTTGTTGGCAGCCACGGGGATGCGCATTCAGCCGCAAGATCTCGAGTGGTGCAGCCTAAGCGTGGAAACAGACGTGAACACCTTGGTCATAAGAGCCGGGCCACGCTCCTGTTGGTTCATTTGAACAATACAAACGTGGGTATGAGCGCTCCGAAGGGGGATCGGACCGGCCGAGGTAGCGCATAGGGGTGAGACCCCGGCAGGGCCGATTTGACAGTCGCGGAGCCAAAAGTAGTGTTCGAAATACGATGATATATTCCGCTATACCCGTTTGTGTGAGCGTGAAATGGGGAACAACACGTTTAGATAAATGGGCGGTTGCGGCGAGGGACTCAAACGTGGAAATCAACATGCGAGTGGGATGAACAGCTCGGCGTGGTGATCACCCAAAACAGGCTGGACGCACCGTGCTGCACCAAAAGAGTAATCCGCTCGGTGATTCACGCTAGTGGTCTGAATGCATCTGGCCCTGTGTGACGTATTATCCGACGGTGGGCGTCAAAAGTGGCCAGGACGATTCGTGCAGTGCCACCGAGCGTGTACCTCGATATGCGGCGGCTAGAGAGCGGCTACAGGCCCGGGGCGTAGAGCTGCCCGTTGCGCGAGCATCTCCGCCGATAGCCGCTTGGCAGAGTGCTTACAGTGGACCGGTAGCGCGTGCGAGTGTGGATAGGTATGAGAATAGGGACTCTTTGGACTAATCAAGGTGGTAGCGGAGGTTTGGGTTTCACAAAAGAATAGACGCACTTACGCGACGTATTAGCCGAGAGAATACGAATACTGAGTCAAGAATAGACCAATTATTGAGATGACACCCGGCCTGACGACGGTGGCATTTTTCCTTTACACAAGGCTGAGGAACAAGCGGTGGATGCGACAGGGAGAGTCAAGGAGTGGTTGAACAGGTTGTGGCGGTGCGCAGCGATCAAGGTGGAGAAACGAGCCCGGATTGCGATGGTAACCCGTGAAAACCTCTGGCGATCTCTGGATTTATCGAGTTGATCGGGGCATATTTTCACTCTGGCAGCCGATCTGGCCAAGTTTAATGAGTTTATGCGGACTCGATAGGCCGTACTTAGCACGGTGCCCGGCCGGGGGCGAATAGAGCGTATGCGGTGATCGAGGCAGAAAGAAGCAACTCCGCAACGGGCTCAGACAAAACACCCAGGACTGGCAATGTGTATACCGCGCGACGAGAAACTATGGCGATCACAGCGGGATCTGAGCAGGGTCACAGATCCCGCGTCGTGCAGCCCGAACTCTGGCCGAAATGCGGAGTCGAACAGGGCTGAAAACTTGGCCAGCTGCGGGATAGGCGGGATGTTGATCAGCAAGGGCTCGCCACATCGTGAGCGGTAATCCGAAATCCCGAGCGCAGACCCGAGGTTTCCCAGAGCGCGGACGGCAAACTAATTTAAACAAGGGCGGGGCTTGGCAGCACAGCCGGGGTAGGCGCGCCCAGTCGGGCTAGCGCGCTTGGTTTCAGCGCTGAGTTTGGCATGATTAGCTGGTGGATGTGAGTCAAGGCGTGATGTCCGCCATGGGCAGACGAACAGCGGTAAGAAGGGGACGTGGGACCCAAGCGGGATCAAACAGCTGCTGGACATGTGCTCGACACTTGGAATTGGGCGCTCCAGAAGACGGATTGCCGCCCTTGCGTATTTGCGCCGGTTTGGCGCGTGTTTTGCGCGCCTAACTGCCCGTCTCGACCACCTCAAAAGGCCAATGTCGCCTCCCGCTCCGCCCACTCCTCGTCGGCAGACGCCTGTTCCTGCACCCCCCTGCCACTTCCCGCTGCGCCCTGCTACCACCCCGGACGCCCTCGCTTCCTCCCGCTCGGTGCCGCCCGCCTTGACGCCCACCCGAAGGATGTGCAGCGGCGCACAAGTGCGCCCAGACACTGTGAGTTCCGCGTCTCGGTCTCTTGGCCAATCAGTACCGGGTACTCGCGCCGGGCTCGCGACCGAGGGCGTACGAGCCCGGCACGCGGTGGCCGTGCCCCTTGGCCTTGTCGTTCCTTATTGACGTCTGTTGCCTCTTGCCACAGCAGTTTGATCAGTTCTCGGTGAGCAGAATCCCATAAAACACGCAAGCCTGTACTAACATGTCCAGCAGCTCCCGGTGGCAAGTCCCTCGGCCCTAATTTCTCAACCAGTGTCCCTTGGCAACCTACGCCATGACGTGTATCGATGCGGTAATTATCCAGGCCAGCGAAGCCTCCGGCCTCATGTAGGTCCCTTCTCTCCGGAGCTATCCGCCTTCCTCACGCTGTGCATGTTTGATTTCTAGTCCATCAAGCCCTCACCAAACCGCATATCAAGAATGCGTCTACATGGACGTATCCCTCGTACACCATACGACTCTGGTGCACCCGAGCTTCAAGCCTGCTCGACACAGCAGCCCGACACCTTCCTTCACGGTCTCGTCTCGACCCATGTCGTATAGGAGCCCCAGCCCCCAACCGTCTGCGAATCTACCCGACGAAATTTTTGCTCAGATCGCGCGGTATGTTCTAGGCAACGCGTTTTGCGGCCTCGATGTTGCACAGCCAGCTGCCGGAATACGGAAACCATCATTTGGCGACATTGACGGCATGACTCGGGCATCCCGGAGGCTGCGCGCTATCTCACTTCCCGAGTGGTTTAGGCTGTTCATTGTGAGCCATGCGAATGACTGGGTGTGGGCGAGTCGTTTGAACGGTATGCACACTTGGGTAAGGTATGGATCTCTGGTTTTCTAGAAACACCGTTCTAGTTTGGTCTGACCCCTTGTTGCTAGGCACATTATATGCCCGCCTAAAGCCCTGGACTGGCCCACCCCGAGCGACGTACTCTCACGTTTTCCGTACCTGCGCTCGGCCTCGCTGTCGCTCTCTCGCGACTACCAGTTCAACCCGATTCTCCCTCCCGGTCATGAGAGCAGCCTGTACCCCAGCGCTCCCGCCACGCTCGAGATTTTGCCGGGGTTCGACTACCGCCAACCCGTGTCCGCTTTTCCGCCCACCATGACTTCCCTTTCTGTCCGTTCTACCCATGGCAGTGAGACTCCACTGCTGCGCAACCTGGGGCTGCAATGCCCCGATCTACGCGCTCTTCGCCTTGGGAAGTGCACCATGTTCGACAGCTGCACAAAGGCGTGTGGAGATCGGTGTGATGGATCGGATACTGCGTCCCACCGAGACGATCGGTACGGCCAGATCGCCGACGGCAGCGAGTGCGCCTTTTGGGGAGCGTTCCCGTTTGACCACGACATCTATTTTGGGAGCGAGGGAGTCGAGGCGTATGCGGTGCGTAGTTTTCCTGTTCGCTGGAGCGCGGCCCCTTTCTTCAAATTTCCATCAAACTATCAATCACCAATCACTTGTTCCTTTTCTGGCCCATCGAGATCGTTTGCTAAATGGGGTTTTATCTACAGGACGAATTAGCCGCCGAGCTCGCGCCATTGCAGAACCTCGAAGAAGTCTCACTTGGAGTCTATTTGACACCGCACGCAGCACTCGCCGAACACCGCCTTGCGCATTATCCGCTCAGGCATCTCCAACCCGACGCGCTCCTCACGAACCCTACCACAGCCCCACCGCCTAACTTATCACAACCGCCGATCCTCTTGCCTCCACAACCGAATCTCGTCGGACAGCCATTTCCTTCTACTGCTGCGGCTTCCTCTATGCAACCGATACCCCTGCCCGCGCCTCCTGTTACTACGTCTACCCCATGGTCCACGTCCCAGGTCTTGCCACCGCCGTATATGGATTCGTCATTGTGGTCATACGATTGCCATGCGTGTCGAAAGATTTACGCAGCTCAGACGGCGGTGGCAGAGCACACTGCGGGACTGGTACTCGCAGAGTCGTTACCTCGACTGAACAAGATCGAGTGGGCCTCGTTTTTCGAGTCGCGAGCCGACCCGCACAGCCACGGGTTCAGGCGCGGCACAGGTTCACACGAGTGGCGTGTCTTGCGGGACAGCTGCGGGGTAGTTTTAGACGTTGAGCGAGTCTTTTAGACCTTTTTTTTAGGGGTTTATGGGTAATATTATAGACACGTTTTATTTACCGTTTTTCTCTGATATTTGTCGTGCATAACCCTTGTTGTATTCATATCTGTGATGTCATTTGTATATTTGTAGCAGGCACTCTGAATGCGACACGCTCTTACGATGACGAGGATCATTTGAGGCTTTGAGGCGTAAGGGGGTGTTGGTTGGTGTTTGTGCCGGTGGCTGGGGAATTGGTTTTGTAACAACTCTGCTGCGCACTTTGCCAAGAGCTCGCGTATCTTGGGGACGATAGGCGGGGAACCATGACCAGCAACAAACTCGTGCTTATCCTCTCCATACTTATTTCGTATCTTGATGCGCTTCTAGACGTGATGAATTGATCTACGCGAATGCCCGAGGGGTCCAAGATGATTCGCCGAAGTCCAGCTCCCAGTGGAAATACTCTGCGTTCCCGTGGATATACTATGTGCTCTGAAAACAAGGGTACGAAGTGTTACCCTGGGTGGTATTTCTGATGGTCAGACGGTCCGCGTGCGCCGAGTCGTGTTGATTGTTCGGACGTGGGGGCCGAAGGTTGTTCGTGGGTAGATATGTGCGTATGCTCAGGTCTTGTACTGATTCTTTTTTTACGTCATAATTGGCATGAAGTGAGTGCTGGTGCTCGCGTTGGACATGAGACACTGACAACACACGGCGTTTGTCCATAGCATAACGGTTTCATGTCTTGTGCCCAGGTAACAATGGATCCCAGATTCAAGAGACTATTGGTTGTGTACTCCAACATGGGATACGTTTCACGTGCCCGAATTTGGAGGATCCATGCATTTCTCGGTGTATTTTGTCCAGCAAGGCTGTTGCACAAGGGGCTAACTTACAGCTTCTATCTAACCGGTTCCTGTGGTTCAGCCTGGGGCGAGTCCTGCTTCCCGTGGATCCTCAAGTTTGATCCTGGGGAGTGTGCCGATCAAGGTGCCCCAGTGGGAAACAATTGCATGCCCGCTGTTTTTCTGTGGGAGAATAACGCCTGTTGTCTTCGATAACGTGTCCCGCCTCCGAAAATGCGTATACGACAAATCGCCGCCTCTTGAGCAGGTGCCGGAGTTGGCAGCTTGCCGGAGTGTCGTTGGGTTTGTGGCCCATATCGCCCCGGTGTTGTTCTGGTGATTCACCCGGGTGTACCATGGGCTATAACATCATTCTTAGACTTGAAATGTGATACTGGTGCCGCTTCCGGCCTGACATTGACTTTTGAGAGGCGTAGGAGGTGTTGGTGGGTGTTTATATGGATGAGTCAGCACCAGGGATAGGGGCATATCCAAGGTTCTGAGCGACAACCACCACCTAACCGCCCACGATGCCACCACCGACTCTGGTAGATCATACGCTCGAGTTATTGGAACACCCACCTTCTTTCCTGATCGTGTTCTGGACCATAGCTTCCCTGTATCTCCAGTGGTTCCTCATTACGGACCCTCTACTGGTCTCGGCAATGCGCGCGGCGCGTGCTTACATGGATCCTGCCGCCGATCTAAAAGCGGCTGCGATACTAGATGAGAGCAGCAGAAATAAACCAGAGGCTCAAAAGGATCCGCTTCAGCTCCCGATGGATGTAATCCACACGATTGTGGATATCCTTACTAGCCCCAACATAGGAGCGCACCCTGTTACGCTGGACGATACGTCCGACTACCCTCGGGTTTTTCCAAAGCCTGACTTCGGGGGCGTACGCGGACTGAGTTGCGTTAGCGGCAAGATACGGGAAATTGTACTACTTATGTGGTTTCGGACCCTCTACTTGAGGGTACCCGAGGACTGGGAAGAAGTTGTCCGTATGAACATCTGTGTTTGTGTCCTGTAAGTGCTAACAGAAATCGGAGTAATCTTGTTCTAAATACTTTTATTTGCAGTGAAGTGCGGGTGTTGGCGGTTGCTTTGGACCTGAGACTCAAGTTTCCTAACACAGTCTTGGCTCGCTTCCCACGACTCCACACGGCGTTTATCGACGCGCACAACGACTACGTGCCTGCCAGCCTGCTCAAGACTATTCCCAGGCTCAGCGGGTTCTTGGCTGCACACCCCGACAAAAATAGTTTCTCTCAGCTTCCTCGCTTGGTCTGGCCAGACACCCTTCGCCGTGTTTGGATCACGAATACGCACTTTGGCAACCTAATTGTCCCTCAGATGACTAGAATGTGCCCGGATTTGGAGGAGTTGTGTATCTCGCGGTGTACTATGTTCAGCAAGAACGCCGCAGGACCTAATCGGCTTTGCGCATTTTGGGATGGGGATATGCAGCAGCATGAAGATTATTATTTCATTAAAGGGGTAAGAGCTTAACCTATTTATTCTCCCCGCAATTAATAAGACATGGGTAGGCAAATTCTCTGTGGGGACAACTTCTGAATGCCCCGTTGTCGAAGCTAAGGAAACTCGAGCTCGGGACTTACAACATACCCGGAGTTCCTTCTGTGACGCATTGCACCAAACACAAGGAGATAACCCTGACACTCAATTCGACCGGTGCATCCGGCACGGCTTGGGACGAGTTCTGCCTCAAGTGCGTTCGCGAGTTTGGCCCTGGGGAGCTTATGACTGGGGCTATCATATCTCAAGCGCTTGCGATCAAGATGCCTTGCTTGGAAGAGGTCTCTTGGCCGCTGTTTTGTTCTGCAGGGCGGGTGACGTCTGTCGTGTGGACTCCTGACAATGTGTTTCGTCTCCCCAAGTATGTACTCGATGAACTGCCGCCGCCCAAAGATGTTCCAGGAGGTCGGGTACCAAGGTTGTTAGCGTGTTGAGTACGTATTCGGGTTTGAGTTTGATTGCGCATGGATCGTTATGGTGTTCTACTCGCTTTGTTCTGCGTTATTTTGTGCCTTTACGGGTTAAAATAGGATACAAACTGTTCGGAAGTTATTTATCCCTTTTTGGGAGGTCGAGAGTCTGTTGGTAGTTGTTTGTGCAGATGAGTCAGCAAAGCTTGATCTTCTTACGAAAGGCCACTACCTCCAGTTGCCCCCGATGGGCACAAATATATCGACACTAGTTCGTAACCGAAACCCAGACTTTTACATTGGCTGACTCATAGTCATTGGTCTTTCTTACATGGCTAGTTTACTTCTCTGTGCTTTGTCGAGTTTCATAATCTGGCCTGCTGTGGGGGGCACAATATTGCGGGCGGCTCGTTTCTTGTTAAATTATTCGACCATTCTCTGCATATCGCTTGGCATCTGGCATGACCTATTCTACGGCAAAGAACCAGAGGGCCAAAGTTCCAAAGGGGGGAGACGCCAGCTCCCAATGGAAGTCCTCTGCGCCGTTGTGGATATCCTTGCTAGCCCAAAACAGAGGACGCTCGTTACACTGGACCCCAGCTCCGACTTTCCTCTGGCGCCTTCGAAAGCTCCATTTAGAGATTTGCGCTCACTGAGCTGCGTTAGCCGCAAGATGCGATTAACTACTCTGGCTGCATGGTATCGAACGTTGTACATACGAGACTCCGAGGATTGGGATGTGGCTGTCCGTATGCAGATATATGGACATGTACTGTAAGTCAAAGCAAGTTCACATAAACTTACCCTGATTACATCCCCCGTAGCGAGGTCCGAGTGTTGGCTGCAGCTTTGGATATGAAACGCCCATTTTCGAACACAATCCTGGCGCGTTTCCCCCGACTGCACACGGTGTTCATCGACGCGCACAACGACTTCGTACCCCGAAGCCTGGCGGAAGATGATCCCAAGTTCAAGAAACTCTTGGCAGCGCATCCTGACAAGAAACACTTCTCTATGTTACCGCGTTTAATCTGGCCTGACACGCTCCGCCGCCTTTGGATCACCAATACGCACTTTGACACCCATCCTATTCCTCACTTGAGCTCGGTGTGCCCGAACTTGGAGGAGTTGTGTATCTCTCAGTGTACGATGTTTAGCAGAAATGTCTCTGGGCCTGAACGACTATGCAGCTTTTGGGACGATGAAGTGGCCCGCCATGGGCAGTACTTTCTTTTGCGCCCAGGGGTAAGAACCCGGTGTATCATTGGCTTCAAGTGACTAACGGGACGTAACAGATGAATGGCCCGTGGGAACAAATTATGAAACATCCCATGCCAAATCTGAGAAAGCTTCACCTTGGAAGCTACAATACACCTGGAGTTCCTTTTATTTGGCATCTGGTTATTCACAAAGGGGTTATCCCAACCTCGGCCTTCCTGACGCGTACAACACGATATGGAGAGAATTTTGCCACTTGTGCGTCCGCGAGTTTGGCCCTGAAGAGCTCATGATGGGCACCGTCATGTCCAAAGCTCTCGTGAAGAAGATGCCCCACCTGGAAGAGCTTTCGTGGCCATTGTTTTGTTCTATTGGGAGAGTTTGGCCAGTTGTGTGGACTCCCAACAATGTGCTCCGCCTCCCAAGGCATGTGCTTGATAGGCTACCAGCCCTTAAGCTTGCTCCAGCGCCGAAGATGGTCGGGTATTGAGTGCATTGGGCGTCGCCCGGATAATTTCATTGCTGAATCTGGTTCCTCGGTTGTGCTACTTCGAAGTTTGTTCTAGTTTTGCGAAATGGTAGTATTTTTAGTGTCTGGGGCTTGGGCCCCCCACCATACGAGATTGTTCCCCCTCCTGTATATATATCGTAATATAAACTCCCAAGCGCTCAGCGTCTCTCCGCGATTTCAAACACTAAACCTTGGATGGACAGCACAACCAACGCCAGCAGCTGCCCTTTCCAATCACTGCTCCCGCATGAACTTGTTGGCCTCGTCGCATCTCATTTATGCAACAAAAGCGATCTAGCCAGTTTTGCTCTCACTTCGCAGGCATGTCACTCTGAGACAATATCATATCTCTACACTGGTATCAGCTTTGCGTCGGCTGCCGTGCAACCCAAGTCCACGTGGGTCAAAACGATCGTCCTATGGACTCGTACTATGAGCGCGAGCAGAGTGCTCGCATCTAGAGTTGAGAGATTGATTTTACATCTCCCGGAATCTGAGTTGCCAGTTTTATTCCGTCGAACACTCTACGCGCTACAAGCTTGTGTTAACCTCCAAGACCTAGAGCTATATCTTGCATCCTACGAGGTCCCTCCTTCCTGGATTCTTCCATACAATGCCGATTTCAAGCTCACTAGCTTTGCGACCGACATACCAGCCGTTCCCCACCTCGGTCTCTTTCTCGAGTCGCAGCCCTCAATTCGTATTTTGTTGCTTGAAGCGTTTGACATGCGGCTATGCCTCAAACCGGGCTCGCTCCCTCTGCTGATGAACTACACTGGGTTCACGACGTTGATATCGGGGGCTCGGCCGCCTGGCACGCTGTGGGAGAATCTTGTACGTGCCGAACTTCGCGATGCATACCGTTGGGAGAAAGGATTATTGGACCTGATGCCGCACCTCAGAGCGCTCGATATCAGCGTTTCTGCAGGCAGTGTCGATTTGCTTGCGAGAATAGCAGAAAAGTGTGGAGAGCTTCGGTCACTGACGCTCAGAGATGGAAATGGGCTTTTGTACGACCGACACGAGTTTGGCGACTGTCGCTTATCTGGGGTGAGTACGTCACAGCCTCTGGACCGACTGAATTCTGACTGCTGCACAGGTTACGTTGCTTCCAGAATTCACGACTTCCTTTTCCACCTTTCGATATTTGTCATCCTTGACCATCGATCCCGTGTACCGTTCGCGCAACCAAGCTCCCGCGTCCACAGAGCATAAGCACCTGGTCGCTTGGCACGCACACTGCCCGACTTTGCGCTATTTCACTTCTCCGACTGGACGTCAATGGATATATATGCCCACCATGCTGTCTGGCAACTCGCCGACTGGACTGTCGCCGGACTTGCGTCAGTGGACTGTTGCATTTGAACCAACTTCGAGCGAAAGTACATTCGTCACCGATCCTGACCTGTTTGGCATGCGTCGTGCCGGGGGTGCTAGGGAACGGTTGGATGGAGGAAGCGTTGAAGATCTGATTGCCATAATAGAACGATTGAACCACGAGCGGAGATCTCAAGCTGATATAGTATAATTTGATGGGCGCTTTTGACTCGCTCTGTCTGAAAGACTATCACGTAATAGTAATCGCAGTGACGAGGTGGCTAGTCATGTGGCTACGGCTATGTCAGCGGTGTACTTTTCTTTGTAATTGCTCATCGCTTTGCCAGACCCGACAGCTTTGTCGTTGGAAAAGGGTGCATTGTGGACAGGTTGAAATGGTTTTGAAGAGGAATGAAAGATCCAGGGCACCGCCTGATGGGCGCGGCATGCGGCCCAGCCAAACAAACAGCCATCAAAGCAGTGCCACCGACAGGGTACAAAACCCCTCATCCGGCTTGTTCTCCACCACTCACAGATGTCATCCGAGGACTGTACATGTGGCACCGAGTCTGCGGTTTCCACCCAACCACTACTCTCGACTCTAGTGGGGTACTTCTCTCGGGTGTTGCATCGCCCAGCGACACCTAGACTCCCTCCCGAGATGTACGAAGCGTTTGTGAGGTCTTACGTCGATTTGGTTGTAAAAGACCTCGACGTGCGCAGGTGCCGCCTTGGATTACAGATATCCAACGAAAATCACGCTCTCGTCTCCCTCATGTCTGTGTCCAAGGCATTCCGTAAATTGGTCTGTAGGGAGTGGAACGGCCGGTGGCCGGTTCCGCCTCCCAATAGATTGATCATAGTCCGGTACGTCTTCAAATTTTGCTCAATATAATTTGCGATTTACTCTCGCATGGTAGGCCAATTGCTTACTTTGAGAGAGTCGCTCTCCCCGCGGACCTGTCCTCTTTCAGACGGCTTCGCTTTGCGAGCCTGAATTTTGATAACGCATTCCAGTACCGGGATAATGCGTGGCACCTCCTGCCGCTTGTATCTCGGCTCCCCGAGTCTCTCAAAGAGCTCGAATTTTTCTGGTCCCACGCGTCTGAGCGTGATGTGATTCGTCTCGTGGGGGAGCTTTGTCCCACCATCACCACGCTTCGGCTGGTATTTTGTACAATGTTCAATAACCCCAAGTGCCTGTGGTGGCCTGGGCACCAAGGGCAAGCAGACCATCATTATCTTAAGACCCACGACTTGTCGGAGGTGGGCCAATACGCGGTGAGCTGATTGCTTATCCCTCCCCCAGGAGGATAGGTCTTATATTACATTAGGAATCCGTTGCACGGGAGCTGCAAGGCCTCCCTTGTATCAAACGACTCCATCTCGGGGTTTATCTCACCCCGTTTCAGGCCGTTACAAATCATCGTGCGCAGGCAAACCACATTGCCCATCACTCCGCCAAAGATGCAAGGGAGTATATTGATCACATAGACTTTCAGAATGTGATACACTTCAACGCCGACTGGGCTATTCGACACCCGGGCATCCCACCCCCCGACACTACGATCGATCGGCTTGCCCCGCTCGAACTGTGGGAAAAGGCATGCCCCGCATGCGCCGAAGAGTGGGCTGGCGCTATCAAACTTGCGGAGAGGCGAGCGGCAAGCATTTTAGCGCTACGTGCGCGGACTCTTTCCTCGGTGTCGTTTGCCTCCTTCGTGGCTGAACGGCGAACGGCGCCGAGCGAGTGGGCGGTTAGTCGAGTGGTAGAGTATGTGTCGACTGGCGGGCGGACCAAGCTCAACCCGGGCGCCCAATTTCTCGCGGAATATCCTGAGGACGCGCGGTTGCATGTTTATACCAAGCGTCGGGGCGCGCACTGTTCGTTACGGGTTGCCCAGGTGTTTCGATGGTCAGCCGAGGGGTGGGTCATGGCGCAGGATTAGAATCCTCTGCAGATTTTCAGTCATCTGACGCGCATTCGCTGCGTGTTTTTATATGCACATTTTTGCATATTTGTATTATATGGTGTACGCCCAACTAGTGGCATCACACTCGCTTTCTTCTCGGTGCATTTGTGCGGCTTTCAAGGCTCCGGATGTGCACATTGTACCGTTTGATACAGTACATGATGTATTCGCATTGAAGTTTGGCCATCGCTTTGCCCGCCCTAACGAGAGTCTTTCTACAAGAACGACAAAGCCCAAACACGTCGAGGACGGGTGGGAAAAGTTTGGGAGCCGGTGATGAGCGGTGTGGATTAGGTAAGCACCAGCCATCGATGCTGTGCCACAGAGCCACATCGACTCATAAAGCTCTTGGCTTTCCTCGTCTTGACCACCACTCTCATTTCGACATGACTTCTGCGGACTGTTTTTTAGGATCTGGGGCCCGTCTTACGGCCCCTCTCTTGCGTTCTCTACACTTTTTTGATTCTACGATTTTCTTACCATGGTCCTCGTCCCTGCCACAGTACCACAGGCGACCGGTAGTACCAAGACTCCCTTACGAAGATTACCTGGCGATTATACGAATATATATTGATAGCCTCATGAAATCTCTAGACGTGCGCGACTACCGGATCAATCGAGAGACACCCAAGTTGAACCGCGCCCTTGTGTTCTTGATGCTTGTTTCCAAAGCGTTTCGAGAGTTGGCCTGCAGGGAATGGAACCTATATTGGCCGCCTTTTACTCCTTCTCCTCCGAACACCTGGATATTATACCGGTTCGTCTCTTGGCTCCTCTGCGCGGTCGTCTACTTACTTCATGTGGCAGGCCGATCGTCTATTTCGGGACACTTGCCCTTCCTATCAATCTTTCCGCTCTTACATACCTCCGCTTTGCGAGTTTACCTGCCGATCAAGCTGTCGAATATCGGGATGGGGAATGGCGTCCTCGGCCACTCGTGGTTAACCTTCCACCATACATCGAAGAACTCGAATTTCTATGGTCGCATGCCTCTGAGATTGATCTCATTCATCTCGTGAAGCGACTGTGCCCCCGGATAACTAAACTTCGAGTGGTCCATTGTACGATGTTCAACCACCCCGACTGTCCCTGGTGGTACAACCATCAACTTGAGGAGGACCATCATTATCTCAAAGGCGACGACTTGTCCGCGGTCACGGCCTATGCCGTAGGTCACTTCACTCGTTCTCCAACAAAGTCCCGACGCAAGCTAACTGTCCTTGTAGGAATCCATTTCAATACCATTACAAGGTCTGCCCCGCATAGAACAAGTGCATCTCGGTGCCTACTTTGTACCCTTTCAGGCCGTCGCAACCCACCGCGTGCACCCGACGCACATCCTCCACCACCCCATCCGAGATCAAAGGGAATGGATGGACCACATGTCCTTTCACAACGCAGCACTGTTTGCCGCCACCTGGACTGTCCAACACCCCGGCATCCCACCACCAGATCCGACTCTAGACCGTCTCGCCCCGCTCGGGCTATGGAAAACCGAGTGCCCGAGCTGCGTCCAAGATTGGACCGGCGTGGTGGAACGAGCCGAAAGGTGGGCGGCGAGTATACTTGCTGCCCGCGTCCCAACGCTGCGGACGGTCTCGTTTGCGTCGTTTGTAGCTGATAAACGGACGGCTCCGAGCGTGTGGGAGGTCAGCCGGTCGGTGGTGGAGCGAGCTTAGGACGCTCAGCGCTTGACATGATGGGCGCGCGGCTGTGCCCCGTACCCGCCACCTCTGCCAAATCGTCTGGGGATGCTCACGAGCGCTCCTGAGTCGCGGGCGATTTGGCAGAGGCGGGTCAGGCGTTTCGACGGTTTAGTGCCGAGGGTTATCGAGGAGTAGAGTTTTTTTTTGAGTTTGGCTAACGCTTTCTGTTTTGATTTTCTCGGATCATTTGGACAACTGTAGATCAGGGGGAAAATGGCCGTATATCTGCCCTTTTTCACTTGATGTATTTAACGTACGTTTGACGCATAGACTGTTTCTTATCAATAATGTATATATACGACATGATTGTTCCTATCGCTGTTTACGGCAGATGTTTAGTTACTGTAGGGTCGCGCTATTTTAACATGCCCAGTTGATTTCGTACAAAGATTGCTAATAATAGTTCGATACATTACTAGATCAATAAGAAAGGAAGGTGGAGGATCAAAAATAGAAAAACATTGACGAGCGTGGGAGACAAGATCCAAAAGTTCCGAACAAACCATGTATACCAATAGAGACAAAACGAAAGACCTGTTACATCACGAAATGAGGGAAGGTAGAGGGGGATACGGAGGTAAGACGGAGGGGGAGAGCGGTGCGACTGAGGGAGAGCAACGAGGCATCTACGAGCAAAGCACGGTAAACGCCCGATTGATCTTTTGCCTCGTCTTTCTCGAACGCATGGAATAAGCGACAATCAAGATGGCAATCAACACAATCCCGCCAATCACACCACCGACAATCGCACCGGGCGTGACGCCGTCTCCACCGTCCGAGTGCTCCAACACGCGGAAAAACTCCAAGTGGTTGATCCCGACCGGCTGGTCCCCCTCGGTGGTAAACGAGAGCGTGTGCAGGGCGAGGGCAGAGTAGCCTTGGGATTGGTACAAGAGGCAGTTGTTGGATGTAACGGGGGACGAGGTATTGACAGTTATTGTGTCGGAGCCGTCGATGCTGACGCGGAGGAGGCCTGAGGCAGGGTTGCATGGGCCGAAGATGAGGACGGTTGAGCCTGTGTAGTGCAGTGCATTAGCGCCGGATGAGGGGAACAGGAGGAAGAGACGGACCGTTGTAGGTGATTGCGCCGGTGTTCCCGGCTGCGGAAGAGACGTAGGTCGTTGGCGAGAGGGAACCTGCCGCGCTCGGTTGTTGCGCGAACCCGGACCAGGTAAAGGCACCGTCGTTGGTGGGGAGATCCCAATGCGAAAACGGGAATCTAGGCAATCATCAGCCTCAGCCGCTGGTACCAGCTCGCGCGCGGACGTACATATCATCCGAATACGTCGAAGCGTTGATCCGGGCTTGACTGACGTTGAGCGATGATCCAGCGGATGCGCTCTGGACAGTGAGCGAGAGACTGTGCTCCTTGAGGTTGTCGAGGTCCTTGACATCAAAAAGTGTGCCGTTGGCGGGGTTGAAGCTCGTTTCGATCCCGTCGAGGACGAATTTAACGTTCATGGTGCCTTGGATCTGGCCATCGAACGCGACGTCCCATCCTGTTCACTGTAAGCATATAGATCGGACGATGGAGTGGATAGACGTACCCCAGAACGAGAAACTCAGTGCCGAGTCGGGTGCGCCGGTGGACCAGACGCTGTTGTTACACTCGTTGCAGCTGGACGCCCATCCGGAAGAGGCGTTGGACGTAAACGGCGAGGCGTGGAAGAGGGTCGAGGTGAGCGGGACAATCTGCGGGGGCAAAACATGTGATTAGGCGGGCGCTTGGGCGGGGTCGCTAGACTTACGACTGGAAACGGAACATGCGGGTAGGCCATGGTGGCAGGAAGGGGGATGAGGGAGAGAGGTATAGCAGAGGATCGGCATAGTCGTGGTATTAACTGTTTACGGGGCGGACTAAGGAGAAGGTGTCAAATACGATCCGGCCCTGGCGGCGATAGGCCCTAGCGTGTCGCGAAAACGGGAGCAAATACGGGTGTATGTAAGCGTGCAGAGGTCCAAGGAGTGTTGCCAGGCGGAGAAAAGAGTCGTGTTCTGGGTGTGTTGTTCGACGGAAAAGGCGCGGTGCCAGCCAATCAGAAGGGGGCCGGGTTGCCTTTATCCTTGGACAAACGAGGAGATACAAGACTGATACGACTGATACAAAACTGATGCAAGACCAGCGAGGCGGACGACGACCACGACCCCAGCGATTGCCACCTGGCCCGGATCGGGTGGCAAACGTCGCTTGGACCGACGACGCGTCTTTTGTCTGCGTTGACGACCGACTCGGACCGGACCGCACACCGCACGCGCGCTCTCCGGTTTCCGACATGGCGAGCGATGTACAGCATGCGTGCATTCGGAAATTGGACAAATCTGGCTCGGTTCTCGTTGCTTCACATGACGTGCGAAAACACGCTGCACACGCACGTTGCGCCCCCGCCACCTGCGACCTCCACTTATCCCCGGACGCCCGTCGCCTATCCCCCTCCCCCCATGTCCATCCGCCGTGTCATCGAGCGCTCCCTTACGTTCCCCGTACGCAAGCCCCGACACGACCCCGAGTTTTTCGAAGACAGACCGCCCACCCCTGAGCCGTACGTTTGTTCGATTGACCCATGAGCCAGTTCCCACACAGTCTTCCAGGCCACTTATCGTCGTTCAGCCGTTTCTGAAGCGCAAACAGTCCCACCCTGCATCCGCCCTCGAATCGGAACAAGATCAGCTCCTCGCTCTCCGCGCCGAAATCGCCCAATGCGACGCAGAAGACGCCGAGCTGCGCGTTGCTCTCGCCAACGTGCGCGCCCGCAAACAACAAGTCATTGCACGCCTGCATGCCTTTTTCCGCACGCCCGCCAACCGACTCTCGCCCCTAGTCCTGTCCCTGATCTTCCAGTACCTCGACATCCGCACCGTCGAGTCCGTCGCGATGCTCGTGTCAAGACGGTGGCGGCGGACCGCACTCTCGACCCCCGAGCTGTGGAACACGATCCAGCTGCACCGCGGGCCAACATGTGCGCGCGCATTCATCAGGCGCGCAAAAGGACTACCTTTATTTGTCGAGCTCCACCTGCCCGAGCCACGACAAGGCGAACGGGTCGATTGGGCGCTGTCAAACCTTAAACGACCAGGCGACGCAGAGCTCTTCCGCGAACGCGAGATCGAGCGGCTTTTTGCCCCCGTCTTGCCGTTTGCCTCTTCATGGGCTGCACTCCGCGTGCGCGCGCCCGACGTCTTTTCGATGCAGAGCGTGTTGGGGTGTTGCGCGCGCGCAGGAGGGGTGCGTGCCTTGCGAGAACTCGAGCTTGGCGTCGCGCGCCTGACGGGTCCCGAGACGAGTGTGTCCGATTTTTCTCAAGTCGAAAACTTTTTGAATCTAGAAGGGGAATCACTCAAGCGGGTGGCTTTGACGAATATGGCATGGCAGTGGAGTCCCTATGCGCTCGGGTGCGTCTCGGATCTGGCGATTACCCTCGTCAACCCTGACGAGACCCCACGGGCGTATGATCTGCCATCGTATTTCGGGACATTAGTCGGCGCCGCGTCGTTGCGCACATTAGCGATCCGCATCGAGGGAAACATCACTGTCTCACTCCCAGACGAACCATCGAGCGACAGCGGGAGCCGAATCTCTTCCTCAACACCCCCTGCAATAGTCCTACCCTTCCTCACCCATTTATCCCTCTACGGATCCATACCCCCAACCCTCCTCCGCCTATTCAATACCCCCGCCCTCCGCCGCCTCGACCTCACACTCGCCCGACGCGCATCCACACCACTCCTCCCGCGCGGACACAACATCCACGACCTCCGACTCGACGGCACAAACACACCCAACATCCGCCTCTTCCAATCCCTCCCCAAACTCGTCCGCCTCGAACTCGGCCGTGACATGCCCGGCCGACTCCTCGATGTCCTCGCACGCCATTCCCAAGCCGACGATCCTGAGCAAACGCCCATTGCGCCATCGTCGTCGCAGAATACAGGACGGGGGTTGGACGAGGTGTTGTGTCCGTTGCTGGATACGCTTACGTTGCGTGGATGTGAGCGCATCAAGCGGGAGTCGGTCGAGGGGCTTGTGGAGCGTCGAGCGGGGTCGTTGAGAAAAGTGAGGATGTTTGGGTGTGAGGGGATTGGGTTAAAGGGCGAGTTGAGGCGGACGGGGACATGGATGCCTCCCCCTGTTCGGGGCGGGTCGACGAGGAGTGGAAAGGGAGGTGGGGTTATTTTGAAAAAGGTGGAGCTGGTGCGGCGGGATACGGCGGCTGGGTTTGTGATCGTGGGTCGAGATGTGAGGCGGGCGGGGATTGTCACTGGGTAGGTGGAGGGGTTACTCAGCGGGTAGAGGCGGATTGACTTGGTTGATAGAGTGGGATTTAACGTATGTTCTTCTTTTATTCTGTTTATGCTTATTTTTTCTTGGAGTGGATTCGGGGTTTGGGAATACCTTAGTCTTGTTGGTGTACTACTTGCACTGTATTTCGTGGTACTATGTGAGTTTTGGTAGTGTATGCGTATATTTGCCACTATAATCCATGCGTTCCTGTCAATAATTGTCCTGGTACAAGTGCTTGACGCACTGCCAACGTCTTGCCAAAGGGATGAGTATCAAGATACGACTGAAATACCAAAGGGGTAGGTTTACAGGACATGTAGGAAGTTGAAATTTGGCGAGTTAGGGGATACGAACAACAACAAATACAGCCTCGTCGCATATTACTGTATGCGCATGTGTGATAGATCATGTACACTGTTTGATTTGCTCCATAAACGATATGACACTACACTATTCACTTTCTAAAGCTTATTTAATTTTCATTGAGCGATTCCCCAACACCAAGACCAGTGTTTAAACCCCTGCCCAGGTGATGAGGATGCGTACGACCTGCAGGAGCGAACCGGACGTTGGTCGACGAATACTACGGCCATTACGCAAAGCTCTCACCTATTCCCAGAGGTCTAGACGTTTAGGTTATGTGGGGCAGCGTTGCCCCGCCCGAACAAGGAAGCTCGGAGGGGAGACCGCGCTGGTGCTTGGTTAGGCAACGCAGCCAGAGGAACAGCGGGAGGGACGATTAGCAGGCCGTGTCCCGGTACACCCATGGGCGGGGACCAGAATTGGCTTCAAGTGGAGAAGCATGGGTTAGTTACAGCGACAAACATATTCAGCTGACAAGACATACCCGTTGGCGGACGGTTGGACAACAGGAAGAGTGCGGCGCGCCATGGTCACTGCTAGATTCGCCCGTAATTGGGCGGTTATATAGCTTTGCAGCGTCGAAAAGCACCCCCTACAAAGTTTAGGTGATGTGTTTTTGAGCCGTGAGGGCCCGCAATTTTGGTTGTTTCTTCAAAAAAAACGCTAATTTAGAGAGAAACAACACTAAATTAGCGTTGTTTTTGAAGAAACAACCAAAATTGCGGCCCCTCCGTGGGAGCCCCGAAAGGCCTCAACGCGGGGGGGGCAAAGGTGAGACAGGAAGACTGTGGCGCTGTAAATCGCCTCGCCCGTTAGTCTTTTCGAAATGCCAACCCTGCTTAAGCCATAGATTATCCGCCCCCCCCCCCTTATGTGATGGAGAGGCCCGACTTTGCGTCCCAAGCGGGTGGTTTCTGCTGCATATAGCACGAGGCCGTCCAACGGGATTGGTATCGCAGTTTACACATCCGCAAGAAAGACGACGGAAGCTCTTCGGATTGCAAGGCACGTAAGGTGTGTGTTTGCACAATACGTTTTCGACTTATGTAGTGCCGACCACAGCGAGGAAATACTAGTTTTAGCATTGTAAACTGATCCGCGGGGGTTAAGTTTTGTATCGAAGTAATAGTAGTATCACGCCATTCGTGTTTCAGACGACATGCTCCAGCCGAGGCAGAGTGAAAAAAAGCAGTCAAGGACAAGTACTGAGAGGCAAATTGGCCTAGCTCACTCCCCGTTTGGCAGGCAGCGCCACATAGGTAAAAAGGCTTGTTTTGGCGCCTCGCAGCGCTTGGCAGAACTCCGGCCTGGCGAAACATAAGTCTGAAACCAGTTATAACTTGATAAACATCACTGACTCCACTCGAATAGACTTCCTTATCTCGAGAGCTGCAATCGTAAAAACACCTTCGTTCCTTACACCAATAGGCAGGACGCAATCAGCTATGTTTCTCAATCTGAAGCCTTGCACCCTGGAACGAGGCCAGACACCTGAGGTGATCGTCAGGGACGGCTGTATATCTTGGTTTGATGCTCGATTCCTAGAGATACCACCCACCTTAGGCTGACTTTAGGCTATATTCCATGCTGTATCGTGTTTAACTCTAATTGAATAGCGAGGAGAGCAACGTGGAGTCCAGCATGTAGCTTTATTAGAAGGCGCATATAGACATTCGCTTGGGTGTTCTCGCTTGAGGGATTTACCTGAGGCGGTGCTTTGACATTTAGGAGTGGGCCTAGAGCCCCAGAGTGTGCGATCCCATCGCAACTAGCACGTGTTGGTTCGCGTAAATTTAATAGGGCAAGATACGATCACGTGCTCGTATACAGCGAGCAAAGAGTCTACCATACATGTGTGGCTTCGAGCAACTTACCACCATCCCGTCGTTCTTGTCTTTCCCATCAAAGTTTCTTACAGAAACTCGTGGCAACATGAAGCAGAGTTCCGGTGGTCTTAACCTCAACTGGTAGCGTACTTGTGACTCAGATTTCAGGGACCGTGGGCAGAGTCGAGTCCACTCATTTTCCTAGGGCCAGGGTAGCATTCGAAGGCAAAAAAAAAAAGAAAAAGAAAAACAGAACTTTAAGAACTGACACAGACATGAAAAAACAGTGTTTTGAAGTAGGTTAAGTGCCAAAAACTAGAAAGAGGCTGCACCCCGCTTCGCTGGTTGCTGCAAGTCAGCATCAAGTGGTGTTCGAAATGCATCAAACAGCGGGAAGACCGTGAGGCGCACACGTCGCTACCTTGCCTTTGGACCATGAACTGCCCCAACTTCAACGTATATCGTGGGTATCATTTTGTACACCCGACTGGCAGGATGCAATCAGTTTTTCAGTCTGAAGCTTTGCACCCTGCAACGAGGCTGGAGAGGTGATCGGCAGGGGTGGCTGTACGTTTTCGATTGTTGATGCTTGATTTCTAGAGATATATTTATCTTCGACCAACTTTAGACTATATCCTATGTATCATGGTTAACTCCAATTGAATAGGAGAAGCACAACGTGGAGACCAGCATGTAGCTTTATCTAGAAGGCGCATGAAGGCCTTAGTTTGGGCGTGCTTGCATGAGGAAATCCTTTGAGATTACTTTGGGTCGATTCTTAGAAAATGAAGAGCAGGCTAGAACCCCAGAGTGGGCGATCCCATAGCAACTAGCACGTGTTGTTGTTCGCTTGGTGTGATTTCGACATCATTGTGGTCGAAATGGGGCACTTATTCCACATATGACGTGAGTACGGGATGCGGTACACAGCTTGCGGAGTCCGCAAGGCCGATACTGGGCCGCAGCCCCAGCCCGGCGCGTCACATGACCACCGCCCTGTGTAGACACGCCGCTAAGTTTTCAGATCCCGTCCACGTCCTCCTACACGTGTTCCAAGCCTGGGCCCACTGCCTCACGGATGCAGCGCAACTGCAGCGTGGCCACCTAGTATATGGGCGAGGTCATCGGTACAGACGCTAAGTATCCCGTCTTCCTCTGCCTCCCCCCGTTTGTTTTGTTCCCACCCACCCTCACCTTTGGATGTGTCCTATCATCCAGTGTGGCCACCACCTGCGATCCTCCCTCATCTCTTCGCGGGTGCGGCCTCCGTCCGCGGGGGGTTCCCCCGATCACACCGTGTTCACATGTATTATCACACATTATAATTAATATGTTTCCATTACCACACACGGGTCATCGCAGCACCGGGCGCGAAGGCCCAGCACGGTCTCCCAGAGTTTTTTGTTCTGCTTTAGTCCAGGCTCCTGTGGCGGAAATATAATTTCATGTTAAGTTTTTCACGGTAGTTCATGTGTCTCAGCGTAGAAATGCCCACGAGGACTAGAATTTTCTCACTCATTCCCCGGTGCAGCATTGCAAATTACAGTAAGCATAGATCGAGCGCCACATGCACAGGTCGGATATCATGCACATATATGCGGAGGTTCCTGGGCGATATACCTACTCTGTGTCGCTAACGGGAGTTGTAAAACCACATTTGGCCACTCATAAGATACATATAGTGCCGTGTTGAGGGATCACTTCGTTCAAACAATGGCCAGAAAGATAGTCTCTTACGCCCAAGTATATAATTAGTAAATCGGGCTGCGCTGTTTACTTGTCCAACCTCATCCGCTGTATAATCTGCGCATATTGGGCTGGTATGCTATTGCCCTCACCCCAGCCAAGAATATCCCCAAGGTTTGAGATTAGCAAGACGCCGGGTCGTCAATGTCAGACTCACACTAAACACATTCGTCCACTGCTTGATCTCCACCTGGAAATTCTGCCGGTACTGCCATGCGTTGGCCGAGCCAGAGTTGCGTATTCTGGCGCAAACCAGTGCAACCAGGGTACCCAGAGCGCACGGGACCACCCTTGCTGTCGTGCTTGATGACCTCTCCGTGCGCGCGCATATTGTGCGCTTCGTCAAGGTGCAAGTCTCTAGGTGGAGATATGTTAACTAATTAGGGAGCGCGTAGCAGTGGTAAAAGTTCTATCTATCAAATGAATGGCCTACTTTGGAGTACACGAGCAAAAGGTGCCAAGCCGGTGGGTCATGCAGTTTTTCAAACTCGGCTAATCAGAAATAATTGCGTTAAGCTAGCAGATCGAGGGAGGGACTACCTAAAGCTTTCTTTTCTTTTCTCTCGCCCTGAGGCGTTCCCTGTACTTCTCGAATACGTCAGACTCACTCGTCGTTTCCATAACCTACCTAGATAATTTGTTTTTCTTCTCCTCTACTTACTTGTTTATGCTGCTAGTTCAAATTTCTAGCTCTATTGTTGTCTGTCGCGCCTACGTGCTCTCCTTCTGCCAGTGTTTCCTATAATGAGCTAGCGTACTTTGCTGTAATGTTTCGGTGCTGTTTTCCCTCTCTCTCTCCCTGTTTAAAACTATCATGTACCGGAGTCGCGGAATAAGGCCTGGCCTTCACAGAACTACAAACACACGATCTTTTTTTTAAAAAAAGCTAGGGGATGGATGAGACGCTGTGCGCCGCGGCCTGCGGAGGCGACGAAGTGCGGACTTAGCCGCAACAAGCGCCGGCCGTCCTTTCCTTTCCACGTGACTCGCTCCCGCTTTCCTTTGCGTTTCGTACTTCCTTTAGTATCTGTTACGCTTCGATCTTGTATCGTCATTTACATATATACATATTCTTTTTGTCGCCCGCCCACCACTCCGCACTGACACGAGGTCAGGATCGGCCACCCGACCCGCGAGCCAGCCAGCTCGCGTCTCTGGTGCCCCGGTTCCCCTACAGCCGCTTCGCGGCCACGGGCCCCCACCCCCGACTCTCTGGCCTGTGCCCCTCCTCTGTCTCTTCTATTCTCTCCTCTCCCCTCTTTCCTCCTTCGCCTGGCGCGACGTGGAGACTCAGTTGTTGATTACCGATAAAGTTGCCTCAGTGGTGCCTGAATCACTCCAACGGCACACGGCACTCCATGGCGCGCTGGGTGTGTGGAGTACGGTCAAAAATATACACCTACTATACGCACCTGCTGAGCTTTTGGGAGGTTTGCGCCCGTTCATGGTCGCACTTACGCCCACGGCTATGATCAGGGGGGAGACCACTGCCTGGCGGGGCTATTGCGGAAGGTTTAGGTAATTGGACAAGATAGAGAGAGGGATGGCGATCACGGGAGCACAGGTTTTGTGGCGATTCGAGAAGAGATAAGATAATTATGGAGATAGTGTTGGAGAGCGCAGAAAGCTGGTTTGGTCGACCAGGTACGCGGTTAAGTTTCCACTGGTATCAGGAGAGTGCGGACGATAGCTGTGAACATGGCTGGATCTTTGTTTTCTAGTTTAGGATTAGGCAGGTACCCTTTCTCAATGATGTTGTTGCGTCTTGGTTCTTGGTGGTGGTGTGGTGAAACCTAAGGGAATTTCGCACCGGGCACGTGATCGACCACGTCGCTCTCCCCATCTTTGACGATAACTTTTCAATTGGAAGATGCTTCTTGGCGTACACGTGGGACAAACAGTCCGCCCTCGAATCGGAACAAGACCAGCTCCTCCCTCTTCGCGCCGAAATCGCCCAATGCGACGCAGAAGACGCCGAGCTGCGCGTTGCTCTCGCCAACGTGCGCGCCCGCAAACAACAAGTCATTGCGCGCCTGCATGCCTCCCCCCGCACACCTGCCAACCGACTCTCGCCCCTAGTCCCGTCCCTGATCTTCCAGTACCTCGACATCCGCACCGTCGAGTCCGTCGCGATGCTCGTGTCAAGACGGTGGCGGCGGACCGCACTCTCGACCCCCGAGCTGTGGAACACGATCCAGCTGCACCGCGGGCCAACATGTGCGCGCGCATTCATCAGGCGCGCAAAAGGACTACCTTTATTTGTCGAGCTCCACCTGCCCGAGCCACGACAACGCGAGCGGGTCGACTGGCGCTGTCAAACCTTAAACGACCAGGCGACGCAGAGCTCTTCCGCGACCGCGAGATCGAGCGGCTTTTTGCTCCCGTCTTGCCGTTTGCCCCTTCATGGGCTGCACTCCGCGTGCGCGCGCAGGAGGGGTGCGTGCCTTGCGAGAACTCGAGCTTGGCGTTGCGCGCCTGACGGGTCCTGAGACGAGCGTATCGGATTTTTCTCAAGTCGAAAACTTTTTGAATCTAGAAGGGGAATCGCTCAAGCGGGTGGCTTTGACGAATATGGCATGGCAGTGGAGTCCCTATGCGCTCGGGTGCGTGTCGGATCTGGCGATTACCCTCGTCAACCCTGACGAGACCCCACGGGCGTATGATCTGCCATCGTATTTCGGGACACTAGTCGGCGCCGCGTCGTTGCGCACATTAGCGATCCGCATCGAGGGCAACATCGTCGTCTCACTCCCAGACGAACCATCGAGCGACAGCGGGAGCCTGATCTCTTCCTCAACACCACCAGCGATAGTCCTACCCTTCCTCACGCATTTATCTCTGTACGGATCCATACCCTCAACCCTCCTCCGCCTATTCAACACCCCCGCCCTCCGCCACCTCGACCTCACACTCGCCCGACGCGCATCCACACCACTCCTCCCACGCGGCCACCACATCCACGACCTCCGGCTCGATGGTACAAACACACCCAACATCCGCCTATTCCAATCCCTCCCCAAACTCGTCCGTCTCGAGCTCGGCCGCGACATGCCAGGCCGACTGCTCGATGTCCTCGCACGCCATCCCCAAGCCGACGATCCTGAACAAACGCCCGTTGCGCCGTCGTCATCGCAGAATACAGGACGGGGGTTAGACGAGGTGGGAGGCCGTGCATTGTAGCCGGCGGAAATGCACGGGCACTACTGAGCTAGGGAAAGGCCCGCCGGTCACGTGGCATGCGCAACGACGCGACGGTTTGCGCTTCGCCACGACCCCACCGTGGCAGCGCCCGTCGTCGCGCGTCGCTTTTTCTTCCCGCCCACCATCCCCTTCCAGTACGCCCCATCGGCCTGTTCAGTCGAACCCACCCGACCCGCGAGTCGCACTCACGCTTCGGGGATCCGGTCACGCTTGCGTCCCCCAAACCTTGCCGGAGGCTGAGCCGACCGATAGGTCGTGCCATACCATACGCCACTCATGACCGGCGCCAGCGCCCGGCCCCCTAGCTCAGTGTTGTGTCCGTTGTTGGATACGCTTACGTTGCGTGGGTGTGAGCGCATCAAGCGAGAGTCGGTCGAGGGGCTTGTGGAGCGTCGGGCGGGGTCGTTGAGAAAAGTGAGGATGTTTGGGTGTGAGGGGATTGGGTTAAAGGGCGAGTTGAGGCGGACGGGGACGAGTGGAAAGGGAGGAGGGGTTATTTTGAAAAAGGTGGAGTTGATGCGGCGGGACATGGCGGCTGGGTTTGTGGTTGTGGGTCGAGATGTGAGGCGGGCGGGGATCGTCACTGGGTAGGTGGAGGGGTTGCTTGCCGGGTGGAGGCGGGTAGATAGTGGGATTTAACGTATGTTGTTCTTTATGCTGTTTATGCTTATTTTCTCTTGGAGTGGATTCGGGATTTGGGAATCACCCTTCTTGTTGGTGTACTACTTGCACTGTATTTCTTGGTACTATGTTCTTTTCGATAATGTATGCGTATATTTGCCATTATAATGCATGCGTTCCTGTCAATAATTGTCCTGGCACGAGTGCTTGACGTAGTATCAACGCCTTTCCAAGGGAAATGACCAAAATACCAGTTATGTAGTAGACTTCACAAGATACATGCGACGAAGAATACCAAAGGGGTAGGTTTGCATGACGTGTAGCAAGTTGAAACTTGGCGAAACAGTAGAACAGAAACAACAGCAAATAGGACCTAGTTCCGTATTATTGTGTGCGCAGATTATATACACCCTTAGTTTGCATATGACAGTACCCCGTCCGCTCTAATTTTGTTTAATTTTCGTTGGTTGATTCCCCGACACCAAAGTCAGTACCCCAGTCGCTGTCCCAGGTAACAAGGACGTATGTATGTGACCTGCTGGATGTTAGCCGACAAACACCAAGATTATTGTGCGAGGTTCTTACTTATTTTTAGCGGCTTAGACATTTGGGTTAGGAGGGATAGTGTGCCCCTGCCCGAACAGGGAGACCAGAAGTGGGCATGCCATCGGTACACTTGTGGGCGGAAATCGGGGTTGAGAAGCGTGGGTTAGGAACAAACAACAAACCGGTTCAGTTGGAAGACATACTACTCGTTGGCGGGTGGCTGGACCACAGGGAGAGTGCGACGAGCCATGAGCACTTTTCGGATGCGTCCACCATTAAGGGTTTATATGTCTCTATAGCGTCGAAAGCCACCCCCTAAAAGGTCTGGGCGACGTGTATGGGCGCCGCGCTGAGACAGTTCTTGCCTGATCCATAGGCTGCAACCCTGAGATACACGGGGATGAGACGAGAATAGGGGTAATATTCCTGCACATCGCCTCGCTCGTTTGTCCCTTGAATGAGAGATTTCCGCTTGAGCCTCTTGATAAACCATCTGCCTACCGTCGTGCAGTGGCCAAGCCCGATCTCGCACCCCTGCGTGACTTGAATGACCCCACACGAGGCTACCCAAAGGCCTTAGTATTGCCTTTATACATTCACAAACAAACTCGATCACTGGAAAATTGAAGCGCTCGCGACTGGCAGGGTACGCGTTTTGCGCAACACCCCTTCAAATAGAGCACTGTGTCGACCGGGCAAACAGGTTAATTACATTCTGAGAACTTCGAGTGCTCTCGCCAGCCCTGGCGAAAGGAGTGCGGGGTAACGTCTTTCTGTGGTCGCCAGCTACACACGGCATTCATAGACGCGCATAGTGAGTCTAAGGTCAATATCGGCCCAGCGATCGCTGAATTACCGCACCTGTTGGCCAGTGCAGTCCCTCTGCCGTAATTACCACAGCCGCTGTTCTGTCTCTGGATCGTCGACGCCCGGCAGGTCTGCCCACCGTTGAATGGTGCTGCGGGAGCTTTTCATCTCCAGATTCATGCTTGCCCTCGATAGTCTCCTTCACATTTAGTCTCGGGGCCGCGGCCCGATCGCGTTAGAGATTAGATCGTGCGCCACCCTCGTGCCTCGCTTGGCTGGTTTCGACTCGAAAGGGTAAACACCAACAAGAGGAGAAGGGAGAGCCCCTTGGCAAACGCCTAAAGTGTGTTCTATAAAATGTATCGTAAGTACGAGGATGTCACCAGGATTCCTGTAGTGCGCCGCACTGCAACATCGGGGAGTAAATGTCGTTAATATGAGAGCTGAGGGGGAGGCCATTGAGTCTGGCATAGCTACGAAGGCGTGGAGCGCTCGAGACTTGCGGGATGGCACCGCGTCAGGTCGGGGAGATAGGGAAATAGTCCTAATAATATGTTAGATACAGCTCTGCCTTTGAATCACCTTAACAGTGCGCATATAACGGGGTGGCTAGGCGTGGCCAAGTGCTACGCTGCTGGTGAACTTTGCCTCAGAATGTTGATGTTGCCACTGTTCTGGATGCATACATCCTCACAGCCAGGTTCTGACAACAGCGTGTCACCCTTCACAGCAAGCATTTTTACACCCGGTGACTTTCAACTTCGAGTGACCCAGGCCTCAGTAGCTCAATCTTCATTCAACGCCATCCATCCAACACAGTCCTTGTTATCTATGCCTACCTTCTTTGCACCATGCACTTGGGGATACTGAGTGGTTGTTAATGCTGCATTTTGCGGAACACAATTTTAGGTGATTGCTGAGGGGCTTTCTCCCTCTCCCCTGGGCCGAACTCAACTGGGTCCTGCCTGTGCTCCGATTTTTCTTCATGGACGGTTTAGGGGACCAGAGGAATGAGTCGTCCGATCCGGAAGCCGAGGGTGTGAATTTCTAGGAGAAACTTGGGCTCTACCTTGCTCCTCATGTAACCAGTCACTTTCAGTCCATATCCGAGATACTATCGTGAGGCTAAAGACAAGATCTACCTTGGGCCTCCTAGGCCAGATGTTCTCACAGTGTTACAGCCAACGAACACGCTATAGTGAAACAACGGCCAATGCAACAATATTTCATGAACCGTACTCCCTACTTCAACATACGTCCTGGACATCATCTTTATGGCCAATGGGCAGGATGCAGTCGGCTATCTTTCTCGGTCTGAAGTTTTGCACCCCGGAACGAGGCCCGGAGATGTGATCGTTAGGGATGGCTGTATGTTTTTGGCTGTTGATGCTTGATCTCTAGAGATCTAGAGATCTTCGGCTAACTTCAGACTGTATCCCATGTATCAAGTTTGATTTTAGCTGAATAGAAGGGAGAACAACACGGGGGTCGACATGTAGCTTGATATAAAAGGTGCATGTAGACTTCAGTGTGGTGTGTTTGCTCGAGGAAATCCATTGAGATTTACTTTGATTGATGCTTATAAAACGAGGGCGCCACATATGATGACAACGATCCGAAGATATAATCGCATGCTCATACAGTATCTAGCAGACACAGTATTCACGATGCATGATCAAGAAACTTACCATCCCGCCATTCTCGTCTTCCCGTCTTTTTTACAGAACCTCGTGGCGACACCCGGCACGGTTCCGGCAGTCACCGGCCTTAACCTCAACTGATAGCGTGGTCGTGACTCAGATTTCGGCGACTATCTTCGACCATGTGTACTCGTCTTCTTAGGTAGCGCTATATATATATATATATATAAATCAGAATTTTAGAACTCACACAGACATGAAACAGACAATGTCGAGTGCACGATTTACCATCCTATCTCGGGATACTAGTCGGCGCCGCGTCGTTGCGGACGTTGACAATCCGCATCGAGGGAAACATCATCGTCTTACTCCCAGACGAATCATCCAGCGACAGCGAGGCCCGATCTCTTCTTTACCATCCTACCCTTCCTCACGCATTTATCTATACACGGATCCATACCCCGATCCTCCTCCGTCTATTCAACACCCCCGCCCTCCGCCGCCTCGACAGAACACTCGCCCGACGCGCATCCGCACCCCTCCTCCCACGCGGACACCACATCCACGACCTCCGGCTCGACGGCACAAACACACCCAACATCCGCCTATTCCAATCCCTCCCCAAACTCGTCCGTCTCGAGCTCGGCCGCAACATGGCCCGGCCGACTCCTCGATGTTCTCGCACGCCATTCCCAAGCCGACGACCCTAAACAAACGCTGGTTGCGCCGTCGTCGTTGTCGTGGGATGACGGACGGGGGTTGGATGAGGTATTGTGTCCTTTATTGGGTACTCTTACGTTGCGTGGGCGTGAGCGCCTCAAGCGAGAGTTGGTCGAGGGGCTTGTGGAGCGTCGAGCGGGATCGTTGAGAAAAGTGAGGATATTTGGGTGTGAGGGGATTGGGCTGAAAGGTGAGTTGAGGTGGACACGGACGTGGATGCCTCCCCCTGTTCGGGGCGGGTCGACGAGGAGTGGAAAGGGGGGTGGGGTTATTTTGAAAAAGGTGGAGCTGGTGCGGCGGGATACGGCGGCTGGGTTTGTGGTTGTGGGTCGGGATGTGAGGCGGGCGGGTATTGTAACTGGATAAAGGTTTATTGGGTGGATGGAGGGGGTTTAACGCATGTTATTATTTTATGCTGTTTATGCCTATTTCCTCGAGTGGATTCGAGATTTGGGAAATGCTTAAGGTAGAATTTATAGGATACATGCGGCGAGAAATACCAAAGGGGCCATAACGTGTAGGGAGTTGAGATTTGTCAAGATACGGCAATACAACTAGAACAAATAGAATCTAGTTCCAAATCACTGTATGCGCATGTGTGATAGATCACAGGCACTGTTTGATTTGCTCCATAAACGGTATGACATTACACTGTTCAATTTTTAAAGCTTATTTGATTTTCATTGAGCGATTCCCCAACACCAAGGTTAGCGTGTAAGCGTCTGTCTCAGGTGACAAGGATGCATATGGCCTACATGAGCGAACCGGACGTCAGCCGACGAACAACAAGATCATTATGCGAGGTGCTCACGTGTTTTCAGAGGCCTAGATATCTAGATTACGCCGGACAATGTTACCTCGACCGAACAGGGAAGCTCTGAGCGGAGAGGCTTGGACAGGCGACACCGCCTGAGGAGCAGCATGGGATGCAACTTGCAAACCATGTGCCGGTATGCTTGTGGGCAGGGATCGGGGTTGGTTCCAAGTAGAAAAGCATGGGTTAGCAACAGCAATAAATAGGCTCAGTTGGTAAGACATACTCATTTGTGGATTGCTGGACCACAGGGAGAGTGCGACGAGCCATGATCACTGTCCGGGTACGCCCACCATCTCACAGGCTTATATAGTGGCCTTATAGCTTCGTGAGTCACCTCTCTTGAGCCAGCCGTCTCAGCGTAGACAGAGCCATGGTCCTGCTGCTCACTTGTTTTACCCCTGTGGTAAATCCCCTAGTGGCGATTGAGGGCGAGACGTACTAGCTTGCCCGTTGTATCACTGCAGATCTCAATGGCCGGTGGCACAAGGCAGGTCGAGTCCACTGATAGTGGCGATCCGATCTCCAGCAGTCTTTTTGTTCTGCTTTACTTCAGACTCCTGTGGCAGGGGTATAATTTGTGCTAGGTCTTCGCGGAAGCTGACATTCAACCATGAGTCTCAGCGTTGAAAGATCCACGAGGCCCAGTACTATTGTACCAGTGAAATAAAATTGTCCGAACAAGATGTGGCGGTCAAAGAGCAGGTGGCACCTGCTAATATAAGCGTCGAAGCGTTGCTCACCTCACGTGACCAGATACGTGCCTGCCTCTCAATCAACTGAGAACTCCTGCGATAGATATCGTACCATATCTCACCACGTAAACTCCACCCCTAACCGCTTACACCATGCCATCCGCATTATCTCGGTGATCTCTAACATAATCATTATATTTATCTGGTCTAACCCAACAAAGCCAATACCACCAAAATACATCTCGTGCCTGCCACGGGTTTTCCGCCCACCCGCCAGCTCTCTCGCCCTGGTCCCGTCCTCCGATATTCCAGTACCCCGACATCCCCACCGTCGTGATGCTTGCCGATACGGTGGCGACGTACTACACTCTCGACCCCAGAGCTGTGGGACACGATCCAGCTGCACCGCAGGCCGATGTGTCCGCGCAAAGGGACTGCCTCTGTTTGTTGAGCTCTACCTGCCCGAGCCACAACAATGCGAGCGGGTCGACTGGGTGCTGTCGAATCTTAACGACCGGGCGACGCCGAGCTCTTGCGCGAACGCGAGATCGAGCGGCTCTTTGCCCCCGTCTTGCCGTTTGCCTCTTCGTGGGCTGCACTCCGCGTGCGCGCGCCGGACGCCTTTTCGATGCAGAGCGTGTTGGGGTGTTGTGCGTGCGCAGGAGGGGTGCGGGCCCTGCGGGAACTCGAGCTTGACGTCGTGCGCCTGACAGGTCCTGAGACGACATGTCGGATTTTTCTCTAAAGTGGAGATTTTTTTGAATCTAGAAGGAGAGACGCTCAAGCGGATGGCTTTGACGGATATGGCATGGCAGTGTAGTGCGTCTCGGATCTGGCAATCACCCCGTCAACCCTGGCGAGAGCCCGCGGGTGTACGATCCGCCATCCTATTTCGGGCACTGTCAGCGCTGCGCCCTTGCACGCGTTGGCGGTTCGCATCGAGGGGAACATCACCGTCTCACCCCCCAAACGAACCATCCAGCGACAGCGGGAGCCCAATCTCTCCCTCAACACCACCTGCGATCTTCCTCATGCATTTATCACTCCACGGATCCATACCTCCGGCCCTCCGCCGCCTATTCAACACCCCCGCCCTCCGCCGCCTCGACAGAACACTCGCCCGACGCGCATCCACACCCCTCCTCCCACGCGGACACCACATCCACGACCTCCGACTCGACGGTACAAACACACCCAACATCCGCCTCTTCCAATCCCTCCCCAAACTCGTCCGTCTCGAACTCGGCCGCGACATGCCCGGCCGACTCCTCGATGTCCTCGCACGCTATTCCCAAACCAACGATCCTGGGCAAACGCCGGTTGCGCCGTCGTCGTCGCAGAACGGAGGACACGGGTTGGACGAGGTGTTGTGTCCGTTGTTGGATACGCTTACGTTGCGTGGGTGTGAGCAGATCAAACGAGAGTCGGTCGAGGGGCTTGTGGAGCGTCGGGCGGGGTCGTTGAGAAAGTGAGGATGTTTGGGTGTGAGGGGATTGGGTTAAAGGGCGAGTTGAGGCGGACGGGGACGTGGATGCCTCCTGTTCGGGGCAGGTCGACCAGGAGTGGAAAGGGAGGTGGGGTTATTTTGAAAAAGGTGGAATTGGTGCGGTGAGATACAGCTGCTAGGTTTGCGGTTGTGGGCCGGGATGTGAGGCGGGTGGGGACTGTAACTGGGTAGGTGGAGGGGTTGTTTGGCGGGTAGAATTTACTGGGCAGATAGAGCGGGGTTGATGTATGCTGCTCTTTTTATGGGGTTATGCTTATTTTTTCTTGGAGTGGATTCGGGATTTGGGAAATGCCCTGCTTGTTGGTGTACTACTTGCACTGTATTTCTTGGCACCATGTTATTTTTTCGGTGATGTATGCGTATATTTGCCACCACGACGCATGCGTTCTTGCCGGTGATTGTCCTGGTACGAGTGTTCGAGGCAGTGCCAACGTCTCGCTAAAGGGATAAGTATCAAGATACGAGTAAAATACCAAAGGGGCAGGTTTGCATAATGTGTAGGAAGTTGAAATTTGACGAGATAGAGGGGATACAAACAATACCAAATAGAACCTAATCCCAGCTTACTGTATTTATGCGCATGTGTGATAGATCATCGACACCGTTTTATTTGCTCCATTAACGATATGATGGTACACTATTCGATTTTCAAAGCTTGTTTAATTTTTATTGAGCGATTCCCCGACACCAAAGCCAGTGCCTAGGCCTCTGTCCCAGGTGACCAGGATGCGTGTGACCTGCATGAGTGAACCGGACGTTAGCCGATGACCACTAAGATCCACTAAGATCACTAGGCGAGGCCCTCACCTCTCTTCAGCGACCTAGATATTTATATTACGCGGGGCAGCGTTACCCCGCCCGAACAGGGAGGACAGAAGTGGGAATGTCCGGGTGGGCGGTGTGGCTGGAGGAACAGCGGGAGGTACACTTGTGGACGGGGATTGGGGTCGATTCCAAGTAGAGAAGTATGGGTTAGCAACAGCGATGAATAGGTTCGGTCAGGAAGACATACTAGTTGACGGATAGCTGGACCACAGAAAGAGTGCGACGGGCCATGGTCGTATTTCGGGTCTGTCCGCCATTAAAGGTTTATATGTCCCTACGGCATCAAAAAGCTCTCCCAAAAAGGTCTGGGCGATGTATATGCGAGGTGCGTTGTGGTGAGATGGTCCTTGCTTGAGACATGCGTGGGACTGGAATGCCGGCAAGTTGCAATACGGAAGTCCATAAGGATGACACAAAAATAGGGCTGTGGCCTGCTCATTTTCCTGCTTGTTAGTCTTCTCGAGGAGAAAATCCCGCTTGAGTCTCCGGCTGGTCAACATCTACCTACCCTCGTGCAGTGGCTAGCCCTGACTTTGCGCCCCTACGTGACGGTTTGAACGACTCTTGCACGAGGCTGCCTAAAAGGTTTGTATCGCCTTTCATACATTCACAAACAAAACGGTTAGAAATTTGAAGCGCTAGGGGCTGGTAAGGCCCGTGTTTTGTGTGACACACAGTCAAACAGGTCGCTGTGTTATTAATTGGCCAAACTGGTTATCACATTCTGTGAATTTCAAGCGCTCTCCCGGCCTTAGGGGAAGGGGTGCGAGATGACGGCTCCCTGTAGTTCACTGAGTTACGCATCATTCATAAACACGCACATGATCATGTTAAGGCTTATACCGACCTAGCTATCGGTGGATTGCCGAGCAACAGCACCGTCACTGTTGACCAGTACCACCTCATTGCGCTATATTGGCCACTGTCGCCGCGCCATCTCTGGGTTATCAGCACCATATATATCCACCATCAAATCGCTGATACGACGTTGCGGGAACCTTTCACCCCAAGATGTACGCTTGTCCTGTTAGTCCTTCCCATATGTGGTCTGGGAGCCACGACCTCGGACCACGCCAGGGGATGTCACCAGTAGGTCTGTAGTGCGCGCTGCCAAATTAAGGAGTAGATGGTACCGATATTAGGGCCATGGGAAGGCATTGGGTCTTGGCTCAGCTGCGAAGACGTGGAGCGTTCAAAGCTTGTCCGTGCCGGGTCGGAAAAATGGGGAAATTTTCCTGACCATCCGCCAGGTACAGCTCCATCTTTGAATTGCCTTGACGATGTGCATGTAACGAAGTTGCCTCATAGTGCCACGTTACTGGTGAATTTTGCCTCGGAATGTTGAATTTATCACCGTTTTGGATGCGCACATCCTCGCAGCCAAGCTGCAACAACGCCACAACATCACCCCTCACAGCAAGAATTTCTATACCTGGTGGCTCCCAACCTACCTCGAGTGGTCCAGGCCTCAGTGGCTCGATCCACATTAAACGCCGTTTATCCAACATTTTAGGTGCTTGCTGAGGGGCTCTCCCCCGCTCCCCTTGTCGCTGCTTGCCCTTGCAAGCCGATTTCGACTAAGTCCCACCTGTGCCCTGAGTTTTCTTACAGACAGTCCGGGAGGAGCGAGTAACCCGATCCGGAAGCTCAAGATGTAGAGCCCTAGACCGAATGTGGCAGCAACTAGGGCTATACCGTGCTCCTCTTGAAGTCATTTCAATTCAGACCATCACAAGGCCAAAGACGGGGGAGATTCACCTCGGGACCTCCCAGGCAAAATATGCCCACAGTGTTAACTGCAGCCGACAAACAAGTCATACCAAAGCAGCAGCTAAATTCCATGAACCGTCTCTGCACCTTCAACATATGTCATGGGCATCATTTTTATGGCCAATAAGCAGGATGTAATCGGCTATGTTTCCCAGTCTGAAGTTTTGCGTACCGGAACAAGGCTGGAGAGGCGGCTGTCAAGGGTGGCTGTATGTTTTTGGCTGTTGATGCTTGATTTCTAGAAACCTAGAGATCTTCGAGTAACTTCAGACTACACCAAGTTTGATTCTGATTGAATAGAGGGGAGAACAACATGGAGGCCAGCATGTAGCTTGATATAGAGGCGCATGTAGGCTTTAGTGTAGGTGTGCTTGCTTGCTCGAGGAAATTAATTGAGATTTACTCCTGATCGATGCTTATAAAATGAAGACCTAGAACTCCAGAGTATTGGCCCTACATATAACGACAACGATCTGAATATGTAACCATGTGCTCATGTAGCGAACACAACATTCACGACGCAGGATCCAGCAATTTCCTATCTCGCCATCCTTTCTTTCCCCGTCTTCCTCACAGAAATTCGCAGCAATTACCCGACAGAGTTCCGACGATCATCGGCCCGAACCTCAACTGATAGCGTGGTTGTGACTCAGATTTCCATGACCATTTCTGACTAGGGTGCTCATTTCCTGGGTAGCGCTGAAAGAACCGGAATTTTAGACCTCACACAAACATGAAAAAATTGAGTCTTGGAGTAGGTTGAGTATCAGGAACTGGAAAGAGGGTGCACCCTGCTTCGCTGGTTACTACAATCAAGTCTACATTAAGTGATGTTTGGATAATATATTGAACAGAGGGGGGACGTGAGGCGCACACGTCATTACCTTGTCTTTGGGCTCATACACAGCATATTTCGCGTCCTCGTTGGCTTGGAGTATCATAGTGTTGTGGTGTCATGGAGAGTCCCTGTCAGGTGGGCACGCAAGTGAGTTTGAGTAGTGCGGGTTTGGAAAACAACCCACGTCGTTGTAGTCCGCGATCGATGTAAAGGATATTGGGTTACCCCCGGCTACCTAGTTCTTATTGGGACAAAGGATAAATACTGGACGGACAATTAGTTGTACGATCCCCAAGTTAGGACAGTTTACCAAACAACACTCTGGGGGTTGAAAACAAGACTAAATGGGGAGATTGTGAAAGGGCAGGCGTAAACTGTGCGACTGCAGTTAAGCTCCAATAGCCCCCACGATGACGTGCTCGACCTCTGGGTCAGTGTCAAACGCATGTCGTGGTTGCTTTTTTGCTGGTGGTGCTATCTAGTTGGGAGAGGCGATCCAGGCGATTCGCACCCATCGCTTCAATAATCTGGGCTCAGGGCTGCAAGGTGGGGAGATTGCTATGCAACTTCAGAATGTCATACTCCACAGCGGTCTTGTCAGCAGGCACGGAAACAGGCACTTGTTTGTCCAAGGTTTGTCTTTGGCACGAAGGAGGTGCGATCGCAGGATTTTTTTCAGCAACCTCATGTGAAGTACGCCCTGCCATGTGCATTTGAAGCGATCTACCCGCATGTAGTGAGTCCCTTCCTTGTTTGTGCGCATATATACAACATTTTCATCTGGTACGGGGGGCCTTCTATCCGTTGAATTAGTTGATAAAATCTGCACCGCTACATGTTAGGCAATGCCAGCACATTAGCGTCGAGTCACTGGACGGGTGGGTGCAACTTTACTGCCCAACATCTCGGGGCATCCGGGGTGATCCTAAATGAAATTTGACGGGTGCATCATTTATAACTACGCAGTCTGCTGTATTCTACATATGACGAGAACGATCTCCAATAATTTGCTTTATCCCAGGTCCCTGTGACAGAAGCATCATCCATGTTCAGTTTTCACGGAAGCTGGCACTTAACCAAATGCTTTCAGCATAGAAATGTGTCATATCATGTCCCACCACATAAACTCTGTCAGGAGTTCACTTCGCTTACCCCTGATGATGTCTTTTTCTCGTGGCTTGCCTTTTCTTTCCTCGTGGCTCGCTCCTCTTGCCACCAGCCTTAGGCTGTGTGCGCCTTCTTTCGCTTCCTTTCTGACTAGGTGTATGCGTCAGCTGTAGGCTGCGCATCTCTTGACTCAGGCTGTAACCTACTTCCTTGACTCGTCTTCTTGATTGGCAGAAGACTTACAAGCGCAGCACTGTGCCAGTCTACTGCCATTCACTGCTGTATGACGCAGATGTACTTAGCTAGTATATATACAGCAGTAGACAAGCCTGGATTCTCCAGCTTGTTCTACCTCGTCACATCCCTATCGTCACTAGTTAAGCTCTACCACCTGGGTGCCCTCTCAAGGGACCCAGGGTGGTCCTTCACTTATCACCTTCCTTTTCGCTACTAGCCTAAGTACCTGCTACCTGGGTACTCTTCCAAGGGATCCAGTCTACAACATCTCGCGGCAGAATAGCAGCATACAGCCACCCCATGACTTCGTCTCGCGGCTCAACATACCCAGCCACTTCAGCCAAGAGATAAATGCTTGCGCATATACCTGGCCTTTCGACTCGCGACCCATCAAGGCTCGTCGCACCATAGCACCTCTCGACCTTAGAGCTCAAGCATAGAGCCTAAGGGAGTTCCAAC
>WSTK01000128.1:0-56172 GCA_019616945.1 Ceratobasidium sp. 414 | reverse complement strand
AGGACGGCTTAGCAAAGTGGTTACTGCGATTGATTAGAAATCAATTCCTCTCTGAGGGCGTAGGTTCGAGTCCTACAGTCGTCGTATTTTGTTTGGTGTTAGGAATTTTGCATGTGTTCTCTATAGAGTCAGATTCGGTTGAACGGACCTGTCTCTTGGTGTCTCCATATCTCGCTGGATCTCTCAGATAATGTAGCACGCAGCGATTGACCACACGGCGCAGGATCAGGCAAAAGGTCCAGCCGTATCTGAGGGATCCGAGTGCCACCACATGGAACAAATGCACACCCGACGGTTTGAATACATATTTTTGTTGTCCATTTGAATCTCTACACACGAAACAGAGAATGAGATGCACAACCGGATAAGCGACGACACAACAAAAATATAATACACCAACCAAGGAGCGCGTTGTGCACCACGCACCTGGCTGGCCAATGATCGGTTGGAAGTTGAATAAATAAATAAAATGAACGAGGGTTATTTCAAGTGTCAGTGCCCAGCTATGAAAAGTCGGGAGACCATTGTTTTGAGCCAATAAGTCTCACCACACAAGGGAACTTTCCAATGTATGCTAGTACGGATTATACAACTAGGACTTCTCTATGACATGAATGAGACGGAAGAGCTGTAAAGCTCCAGCGAAGGCTACGGGGGAGGGGAAGTGAACGGGTGGATTGGCCGCCCAGATAATGACTAGAGCGGCAGCTTAGCTGTGAGTTGGAGGCCATAGGACATGCCATTCTGAGCGCTCTTGCAACTTGAAGCAAAAGAAAATACTTGCTGGTTGTGGAGATACCAGGAACACATCCCGGTGTATTTGGCATGTTTTCAATAAATCAAATTAAAACTGGGTGTCCCGAAATGCTCATATCTCCACAACCATTAAGTCTTTTCTTTTGTTTCAAGTTACAAAAGCACTCAGAACGGTGTGCTCCATCGCCTCCAACTCACAGCTAAACCGTCGCTCTCGTCTTCATCTGGGCGGCCAATCGACTCATTTACCCCCCTCCCCCTCTACCCTTTTCCGGGGCATTTACAGCCCATGTGCCTCATTCATATTATAGAGAGTTCCTAGTTGTACAATTCATACCAGCATATATTAAAAAGTTCTCCCGCGTGGCGAGATTTATTAACCCAAACACCTTGACTCCTGACCTTTCACAGCCACGAGTAATTAACAAGGACGGCTTAGCAAAGTGGTTACTGCGATTGATTAGAAATCAATTCCTCTCTGAGGGCGTAGGTTCGAGTCCTACAGTCGTCGTGTCTTTTGGCACCGGGTTTTTTGCCTGCGCCCTCGGTTATTTTTTCTACCCTCCAAATTCGGTTGAACTGATAAGTCTCTTGGTGTCCTAATCTCTTAGATAGGGGCACGCAGCGGGTGCTTTGCCGATCTCGAGGAGGTTGGCCACGCGGTGCGGGACCGAGCAGGGGGTCCAGTCTTATCTGAGGGCTTCGTCTGAATCGTTTGCGAATGCACACTCGACAGTTTTGAATACACATTTTTGTTATCCATTCGAACCTACTACACACGAAGCTGAGCAAGAGGAGATACACAACCCGATAGACGATGATACAAAAACAAAAGTATAATACACCGAGCAAGGAGCGCGTTACACACCACGCGCCAGGCCGGTGATCAGTTGGAGGTTGAAAAAAAGGAA
Source organism: Ceratobasidium sp. 414 (assembly GCA_019616945.1). Lineage (NCBI taxonomy): Eukaryota > Fungi > Basidiomycota > Agaricomycetes > Cantharellales > Ceratobasidiaceae > Ceratobasidium > Ceratobasidium sp. 414. The sequence goes on along the minus strand of WSTK01000128.1, from coordinate 54,505 downwards.
TAAAAGGAGGGTTGTTTCAAGTGCCCAGGATTGATATACATGCATGCCACGAACGAGAGAGAAGTAATAAATCAGCAGAACGAGATTGTACGAAGATGCCGAAGGAAAAAGGTTGTTTTATGCTTGGGTGCGACGACCATAATTGGAGAATGGCGCCTCGGTGATGGGGGAGGAGCCTTCTGGGATCGACGACGTATCCGACTGGGTCGACCGTTCGAGGATGATTGGCTGAGTTCGCGCGGGGAGTGTGTCAAGGTTGGCCGGTTTTGACGGAGAAGCAGCCGCCGTGGGACGAGAATAGTTGTTGTAGTCCTCGGTGCCGATCGTAGCAGGGAAGGAGAGCGTATCGGTGGTAGCGGTGGTAGTCGCCTTGTAATCACTGGTGGTGGGGAACGACGGGACGGTGTAGTCAAACGACTCGGTGTGGGCCTCTTTGGCTTCGCGCGGGGCGGGGGCCTCGACGTCGCCGGGGAAAGTCTCGTTGATGCGCGCACGCTCCTTGGGGAGGTTCCAGCGGTAGTCGGTGATAGGGAGGGCAAAGACGCTGCGGCGCCGGGACAGGAACCGGATCGATACGATGGTGTGCCAGGTCATGTGCAAAAGGACTGTCAAGCATGTCAATACGGCTATTCCTCGAATGGATAAAATTAAATACGCACAGACACACATGATGGCGGCGAGGAGACCAGACATGCCGCGCCAGTTGCTGCAGATGGACGTCGCTGAGTTTATGGCGGTAAACTTGCCGCTGGGGTCGATGGTCGCGTCGACGCCAAACTGAAAGTCGCAGACGGGTGGGCGGGAGGACACCATGAGGCCGAGACAGACGGTCTCGCCAATGACGGACATGGACATCCAAAAGAGCTCGAACCAGACGGGTGCGCTGCGCTTGAACTGGGGCTCGGCCACGAGGTGGAGGGCGATGAAAGCGGCGACGGCGACGTTGTAGTACATGATGCCGCCGACGTATCGGTGGATCACTGCCGGAAATGGGTTAGAATGTGCAGAGCGGATAGCGGCGGGACTTACTGTTGTACGAGGTCTCGACGGGGATGTCTGGAGACGGCGTGTAAAAAGAGTCGGGAAAGAGCTTGGTCTGGGGGTTGGCCGGGAGCGTGAACGACGCGCACATGAGCATGGCCGTGACTGGATAAGGCAATCAGCGGGGGAAATGAATCACAAGCACGAGACATACTGAGTGTGCCATGGCGGAACTGGAGGTGGTACCCCTTGGGCTCAAACGACGGGAAGAGGGTCTGGCGAACGGCCCAGAGACGGCGGGCAAACGAGTTGGAGGCAGCCATGGTTGTGAGTTGGAGGTGGAGCTAGCAGACCAGCGGTACAATAGGCGCACGGTGAGACACTGTGATCGGGGGCGGGAGGGGGGGGGAGTCTGAAGGAGCATGGCGGCGAGCAGCACTATTTAATCGTCCGCGGCGCGTTGGACCTCCGCGACTATTGTACGCCGACAATTGTGGATGAGCGACCGACTCTGCTCTGCTGTTTGTCCACCTCGGCTTCTCATGGTCCCAGACAATAGCCTCCGGATGCAGATTCCCGATCCGGTCGCCGGATCGCCACCCGCCACGCCCCAGATGACGGCCCAACACCTGCTCTCCTCTCGCGTTGACCATTTCCAGTCGTCCGAGATGATCTCAGGGACGCACACGTTGCCTGCAGAACACCCGCTCGACACCACTCTGGCCTCGGCCATCGCTTGGACCTACAATAAGCTTCACTCTCGAGGAATCTCGAGCACTGCTTCTCTGTCTGTGCACGATGGGACGAAATGTTACCACTCCTTTCTCCCAGATTAGTTGGCGGCTTGGGCCTGGGAGCGCTGTGATTCGGCGGGATGATGGCACAGCACGCCAGGAACAGGTATGCATTTGTTTGGTTCCTGGCCCAGAATGTCAAGATATGAATGACATCGATAGAAGATACAACTAGCCTGAGGTAACCCAGCGATAAGAAGAATGGTAGAAAAGCAGTGTGGCAAGAGTGAACGTTCTTCATCCCGAATATCCACTGAAACTGACTAGTCAAAGGGATGGGTCGCGTTCTCTGGTGAGTTGACGTCAACTCTATGCACCTAATTCACGGTCAATCTATCTTTGATTCCATATAACAAGCTTTTCGCCCCACTCGGTCATAACACCGCATACAAACGGTTCCAGACCTCACGAAATTCCTTTCTGCCGTTGTCGTAACCGCAGCCGCGCCGCCTCCCGTTCACGATGCGAGTACCCGTTGATTTTCGTCTACCGAGCTACTGTCCGCTACTCGCCACCACCGTTCCAAACGCCTCGATGCCGCAGTCGCCCAGAAACGAGTCGCGGGCGTTTTTATGACTTGGATATAGGTTCGCCCCCTGGATGTATGTGTACTTGTCATGAATACACTTCTTATATGCACAGTGAATCAGCGTACCGAGATCGTCGGACTCGAGACATCCAATTCACCACCGTTGGATACGGATAATGGGGCCGAGCAGAAGGACACAAATGTTGGTTCGCTCTTTCTCAGATTTGACTTCCTATATCTTTTCGGGCGGGCTACGAGCCGTATTGGTCGCTGTCATCTCTCGTGCGAGCTGAAGTTCATGGACATAACAGAAGTGGTGGAACTGCGAGCAACATCCAGGATGGCGGTCCTTGGATTAGGATACTTTGGTCCAAGGCGCAGAACTGCCCGGGAGAATGGCTTGCAGCGACAAACGTACCCTTTGGGACGCTCTTTGCTCGCTTGTGTTTCAGTTTTATCGGCACACATTTATAGTCCAGTTCTTGATGGTTTTGTCTTCCAACTGAATCCCAGATCATTCAAATAAACATAACGAGCAACCCAGGTACAAGATCTTGAATCAAAAATAGGATCCTGGTCGTAATGACAAGCAAAAAACGACGACTGTAGGACTCGAACCTACGCCCTCAGAGAGGAATTGATTGTAATCACCTGATTCGAATCAATCGCAGTAACCACTTTGCTAAGCCGTCTTGTTTATCACGTCTCGGGTAAAGACCATGTCTGGAATTTAGAACTACCTACTCGGTGCTGGGGGAATCCCGGTGGCCGGATTTCTCGTCCCTCGCCAGAAAACCTAATCCCGATCTTGACATGTATGCTCCTCGGGTCTCTTGGACCTACTTGCCAAACCTCAGGTTGGATGGTTGGGGGCTGCCGGAGCTACCCTAGCCCGACAGTTTTGGCTAGTCGAGGCCACAGTCACATTCGGGTGTGCTGATACGATGTTATAGCCTTAATGGATTGGCAGCTCTCGAAACTTGCAGGATCGATCTTGGCCGCTTGTTTTCTGGCCGATGAGGAGCGTTCAGCATTTTGTCCTCTCACCGTGGGTGTGGCTTTAATACGATGCAGAATAATTATACATTTGACTATACACACTACATTGTCACTGGCGTGCTATCCCAGGTCGTCGTTCACAGACACGCCCGACCAAACGAAACACCTACATCCCTTCGATCATGCTTCAGTTTTGGTACGCCTTGGCCAAAGGCACTTCAAAGCTCAACTCCTCGACGGGGGTCTTGGGCATGTCATCCTCCTCGCCCCCGCTCGAGACGCCTTGGTCGGATAGAGGCGGCGGGGTGTGTGGTGGCAGCGCGTCGGGACGAGCATATACCCCGTCGGGCGAGGCAATAGCTACTAGCTCCGAGTGCGAAATTACACGAAGCTTTTGGGAGGGTGGAACCGCCTTTTCGGATTCGAGTTCAAGGCCGCCGTGGAGGACGCCGACGCGCATCATAGCCAGGAGCTAGTTGAGGTGTAGTGAGTTTACGGTGGTAATTTTGAGTATGGTCAACTCACGTTATGCGCTGCGTTCGAGTGGTCGTATACGCCTCCAAAGAACGCTGTCGTCGCGTCCCTGCCAATGTTTTTGGACAAGAGATGCCGTCCGCCTGGGTGTTCGTCCATAAACGACGACACATCGTGGATAAAGCCGGAGATGAGCACGAGATTGCGTTCCTTTGCGAGCGATTGGACTATCTCGGAATTCAGCTTGCGCATATAGTTACAATGATACAGGGTCAACTCACATTCATCCCATCCGATGACCGGCAAGTCGTTGGAGCTCTTGGGCCACTGCATTTTCTCCGAGCGAGCCTTGATGCGCTGAAGCTCCATAGTCATCTGCCCTTTCTTCACCTCGTTATCCGGAAAGACCTTCAGATGACTCGCAAGCCCAAGCCATGACATCGCGGTAATAAACCATTTCGTGGGGTCGTACTGGTACCACTTGATAGCGTTACGGTAATCCATGGGGAACTGATGGTGAAAGTTGTGGTAGCCCTCGCCCAACGTAACCAAGGCGGTTATCATATGATCTCGCGGGGTGTGCTTGTCGTCGAATGACCTTTCCCCGAGCCAGTGAGCCAGAGAATTGACGCAGAAGGTGGACTGCATGGGACGTGTGAGTTTGAGTTGTAGACAGCGACAAAACTACTCACATGGTGGACGAAAAAGAGGCGAGCCGCACCAGCGTAAAAGTATCCGCCCCGCCAGTCTCCCCAAAACAATCCAGGAATAAGGGTGGGGATACCAAAGCTCACGGCGAGGATCAACGAAAGGTACCAGCGGTGTTGCCACTGAACAATTTTGTTACGAGCGAGGTCAGAAACATCGGCCACACCTGGTTTGCGGCGAGGTTTGAAGATCATCCAACCTATCGCATGCGAGATTAGCTATCGAGTTTAAGGGCGGGAGAAAGACGCACCTATATGAGACCAGAAGAATCCGAGGTGAGCGTTGTATGGATCGAGCTCGGTGTCGGTGTACCGATGGTGCGCCCGATGCCCGCGAGACCACCACTTGATCGAGCCTTGGACTGCGCCAGCGCCAGCCATAGCCAAAGCGTACTCTAGCGGTTTAGACGCATTGTACGACCGGTGAGCCCAGAGGCGATGATACCCTGCGGTGATACCCAACCCGGTGACAAAGTACCAAAAGACCGCGAAGATTGCAGTCTTGGCGAGGAGTGGGGTGGTAAAAGCGCCGTAGAGCGCGACAAGGGGTGTTGCGCCGAGCGCGATGCAACTAATATGGTTGAGTTCATTCCACCTGAATGAGTTAGGTTAGCGATGCCCACATCGGGGGAGTAGAATGGAACACACCAGTTACTCAGGGTTACTGGAGGAAGCGGCTTGGTTGTTTCGAGAGTGTGTTGGACATAGTTGTCGGGGATGTCTAGATCTGCAGGTGTAGTATCGTCGCGATTACGGGTTCGTCGGTAGGCCCCAGCTGACGGCATGTTGGTCGTATAGTGCGACTAGCGCACAATGGAGGGGGGATGGGGGGCTAAATTCTGGCATATAATCGTGGTGTTATACCCACTAGCACTCACTTTCGTTGGGGCGGTTATCCACTACAAATAGCCGGGTGTGAACGCATTTGCACCTGATTCGCCTAAACGCCCCCACTCGGACGCCCCCACTCGGACGACCCTCGGGCAACGCGACAGGGATTGGCCAGTAGGAGTCGAGAACATGATGATATTGGGTGCCCTCAATTCTAAAACATCAGAGCTTGTAAGGATAGGTACCAATAGAGTGCCACTATTCAGTAGACCTTTTTCTCGACCCTCCAAGCTAGAATTGAGGGCACCCATTAGCGGGGTTACTGGCGCGCAGTAGAAGCGATCATTCGGTCTGACTCTGGCCGAGCCCGAACCGCGCCGGCATTCGTCTGCCAACTCGTTGGGGAAGCTCAAATAGGTTTAAGCTAGCGGATATTGGGGTATAACGGCCAAATGGCATTGATAATACACACCACAAACGGCTAAGGCCCTATTCCGCCTTTAATCAACTTGGCACCAGTAAGCTTATCCTTATCCCCCTCTTTCTCTGAAGGCAAGATGAGAAAAGTCTCAGGAAAGCTGACCACACGGCAGGCGGAGATAGCGGCATATGCTTACCAGCTGACTTCGCAGGGGTCGTGGAGTTCGCTCCGCTGGGACCACACCCGCAATCATATGTCTCGTCCAGCTTTGTACAGTCAAACTCGGGTTTCTTCAGTCGCACATTCACAAGGTTGTGGACGTGACATAGCCTATGAATTAATGTATTAGCTTGATTTGTTCATAACTTTAAGGGAGAAGCATTGAAAACATTCGTACCAAAGAGCGGAGACCATTCTTGATGATGTCTGAGCGTGGAGGTTATAAGGGTTGATGTAGGGTAATGATACAGGATATTACATACTTGAGGAGGGTATTGTTTTAATAATGCTTGGAACTCCACAGCGCACTCTCCACATGGATAGAGACGAGACGTCAGGTAGAAGAATGATTTGAGAGCTTCGCGTTCATCTTCCGTAGGTTTCTATTGATAGTGAAAATCGGCAAGATTGGGAGATGACAGATAAACTTACATCGGGGAATCGTAGGGTCATCGTGTGCCTGTAGAAGAAGCACCCGCGGGCAGCAACGGAGAAAGTGACTTTATTGTCTTCCACCTATTGTCACACGAACAAAGCATGTACGTACATGAGCTTCCAAGTAGCGCGGCCAAGTTCTGCTCTGTTACAGGGCTGAGTTCATTGCAAAGTCTGGTAGATCAAACCGGAATTCAACTCACTTGGCGGTAGCATTCCCGAGCTTGGGCATAATAACGCCCCCTTGTGTACCACCTATTTGCTTCGAATGATCTGGGCCAGATGCTGTGTTCTCAACTCCACCCTCTCCAAAGGTTTTCCCGGACAAAGGATCCACATAGCTTTGCAACGGATGATGCGTGGCCAGCGTGGCCAGAGAAATGATTACGACGAGAGCAATCAGTACAATGATGTAGGTTCTAGTAAACCGAGCAAACATTGTTGAGATTTAGAAACCCTATCGAGGCTAGCCTAGGCAAATTTAATGTTATGATATGAGCCAGGAAACTAGGACAAGGTCGGTAAGGGGGGTGCAAGCCGAGAAAATCAAAAGTATCCCGCAGAGCGGCAGAACTGCGCAGCAGTCGTAGGGAAGTAATCTTATAGACCAGCTAGTGATTGCAACGATTCGGATGGGCCGATTCGTGCCGGGGTGGGAACTGGGGTTGTAGAGGTGGTCACTGTGGGAAGTCACTGGACGCAGCCGAAGTCCTGGCTGGACTTTGGACTTCTAGGGAGGCCTGATGGCACTCGTGACATGTCCTGTAAATGAAGCAGTCCAGAAACATGATTTAGGTACCCATTAGTCCATGGACCCTGTACGCTTTTGGTACTTTAGTAGTCCCACCAGGACGTCAATAAAGTCCCTCCTAATTTGGAATTCCCGCAGGGACACGGAACCAAGTCCCGGTACTTGTGAGAGTCCATCGAGTCCATTCAGCTTCAGGGGAGGTAAGTAAGACTTGGCACAACTCTCCGGAGCCAAGAGGCCAGCGCTTAAGGTAGGGTTCTGTCCTTTTACGTTGTTGTGTCTCTCACAGCCACTCAACATCACCCTCAGCAGCCACCACACCCTTGCACACCGCCGCCCCGCCTTCAAACCCCACCAGTGTGCCAGGCCTCCTGCATCCGCTCGGTACAATTATGTAAGTTTTTCTAAATATTGTTCATGATATCTGAACCCCTGCTCATAAGTGTTGTGTCTGATCCGCCTTTGCTGGAGGCAGCACTCCCGTCAGTATACTTTCAAGGGTGTGTACAGTCTTTTTTATAAGCCTGCCACCTCAAATGAACTCAATTGTTACTGCAGGTGCCCTCGCTATGCACTACATTGTTGTGCACTGCGACTGGCGGAAATGCATAGGCACAACCGGTCGAGGGAACGGCCAGCACGCTGTGCCGGTCACGTGACTCACGCGCGACGAAGCTTTACGGTGACCACGGCAAGGTAATGTTCATCATCATGTTGCTTTTTCTCCTCACCCACTGTCCTTCCAGTGTGCCCATCGGTCTGCTCTGCTGATCCTACCTGACCCGTGAGTTGCACTTGCGCTTCGGGGACTTGGCCATGCTCAAACTTCCTTTGGCAGCGCTTGCATCCCCCCAGCCTTGCTGGGACTGATAGGTCATGTCACGCGACACATCAGCGTGGCGCGCCTGGCCTCCAGATGAGTTTGTAGTTTTAATAACAGCATGTATGCGAAATACTTTGTAGCTTTTAATATATAATAGTGTCAAAACACCCATACTGAGTACTGTAAGAGCACCCCGGAAGGACATGTTATGAGTCCAACATGGACTCCCGAGAAGTCCTCGGGACTCTACAAAAGTCCCTCATAGGACTAAATCGGACATTTGGGACTTGAGTTTCATAAATGACATGCCGCGTGATGGACAGCACCCAAGTCCATGGGGCACTCTCACGAAGTCCAGACAGGACTCCCTGAAAGCGCCTGTCGGACTAAGGAGAAGTGCTCAGGGGGACTTGTGTCAAGTACCCTGATTTACCACAGTGGAGCCAAAATATGAACGTTCCGCAGTGTATATGCGTGTTTCTTTTTCCGTTTATATGAAACACGAATGACAATAAACGAAAATGTATAACCACAAGGATCTAAGCATAGACTCTTTGGGTCGTGTGGTATTTCGGGGCTGGAATAGGAAAGGTTGGGGGCGGCTCCGACTGTAGAGTGTCAAGGGCAGGCCTGTTTAATAAAGGAACTCAGATTATTAGCTGAACGTACATACTTCATGAGGTCTGGGCCCTTCCGCATCAACGGCCCGTTTAGCACGATAGTTCTCGCGATACGACCTCCTCCCGTGTATCTCCACCCAAGTTCCCACCTCGCAAAGGAAACACGCCACACCAAGACACAAAAACCCGATACCAACTGGTGTCGTTGTTGCCTTAATGCATTGTAAACTCCTCTGCTGGATACTTTCGCCAGGACCAGATATGACCATCGTGGCTAGCCCTGCAAGCAAAAAAATCGAGGAGTAGGGGGCGAAAATCGCTGCAAGTGCCATCGTGAACGCGACCGGTTTGACCGCCTCAAAGCATCCTTTGCCCAAATGTTTGCCCTCGGCTAGCCGGCAGATAGCCTCGTCGGATGCTCCACCAGCAGAGATTGTCGTGTATGTGATGAGTATAAGACCTTGCAAGGATAAACCGAACGCAATGCTATAAAATGTCGTGACCAGCTAGTAAATGTCGGCGTTTTGGTTGACGGCCTGTATCGCCAACGCAGTTGCGATGGTGGCAGTGATCACAGACACCTAGGAGCCCATGGACGACATACAAGCGTCACGGGATAATCGTTGAACTGAGTTTACTAACAGCAATGTTCAACCTATCCCACTCCTCCTGCAGAACGGAAATTAGTCTACACTACGACCTGTATGCAATTGCTTTGAACACCCACCTGCTGTTTTTGACGGAGTGTTTTCATATTGGAGTTGGAATCCCAGCCTCAGAATAAGTGGGAGGCTCGGTCCAGACTACCTTGCTTAGAGACTCAAATCTTCGAATAGTCGTAGTCGTCCACGATACTTGGCTGGGAAACCAAGCATGATAACGCACAGCAAGGCCCAGAATATTTGAACCAGTACCTCAAACACCAGTCTACAATAGGTCGTGTTTCTTGCGGCATTGGAACCTAGTCGGTTGGCGCAGAATATGGGACTCAAGGTTACGAAATTTTATTGCCCCGAGCGAGGTGGTAAATTTCCCTCCTGCCGCTCCATGGGCTATGTATAATGCTGCGGTCGAGTCCACGGGACGTCCACGAGGTGCCCCATGCTTCATCTAGTGCGCATTTCCGTTCTAAGCTCGCAAAGAGGCTTTCTTTGTTGTAACTGAAAGATCTACTTGATTTCACTGGTATGACGAGCAGTTTGGAGCGATAAGCAACTCCAAACCTGTTGACCGGCAGGTCTTGCGCGTCTATTCTCCTATATATAGTACCAACTGCCGAACGTCACTCCACACATGTTGCAGAGACCCGTGGGCGGGCGCTTGTGCTTTTCATGCTGCACACGCGACTTCGGGCGATGCCGAGAAACGACGCAAGCGAAGTAGTCCAGGCCTCGACAAACGCCTTTTGATGCCCCGTAATGATAGCGCTGCTAGTTCCGCTCTTTGCCGTTACCTTTTCTTTTCCGTTCTCGCCTTCCTGTTTTCTGGGCTAAGTCCCTGCCTCGTTAGTCCGTGCGCCTGGTTTTCCGTTTCTCTTTTGCTCTTTCTCGTCACCCTGTATTTATCTCTTGTGTCGCGACATAAGGCGGAACTTCGATGCGACAATAATCATTTTTAACAAAAGCTCCGTATGTTAGGAATTTGTGCGTATATGCAAAGCGACATGTCACGAAACGCGCAGTATGTCCAAAAAAGCAATGAAATTGAGCACGGCCGAATTTAATAGAAGATGTTCCTCAAAACTTGGATGTTTTCACATCAAAGTACGTCCACCTGGTCTTACGACGCTAGATTAGGTGGGAAGTGATGGCGGCGAGGCGGCAGACTGAGAGGCCCGCTTTCGTTCACGGCTCTCAATCCACGTTCCAAGCTCGCAAAACGCAATCACAAAACAAAGGCAAACAAAAGTGAGCCCGACTGGGAGAACTGCGACCGCAATATACGGCCGGGTTTTCGTAGCCACACTTTCACCACGTGGTCCTTGTACAATCATGGCCACCAATCCGGCTAACAACGCGAACGACGAGTATGTGGCAAGGATGGCAGGCAGCGCCATCATAAACGCGACTGGTCTTCTCGGCTGATTTGGGAATAGCTCGCCCCTGGCCAATCGACCAATTGCTTCATCGGATGAGCCACCAGCTGCAATGGTGATGTACGTGATCATGATGAGTGCCTGGAGCGACATGCCGAACGCAGCGCTGTAGAATGCGGTGACAAGCCAGAATATCTGGTCCTGGTTTGGGCCTGCAGCTTGAATGGCGAGGGCCGCGGCGCTAGTAGCAGTGATTACAGACACCTGTTGACGAAAATCGTCAATATACTTTACTCGCGGGGATCGTATCGTTCTTACGGCGATATTTAGTCTGTCCCACTCTTCCTATGAACACCATCAGCCTTAACCCTATAACACTAGTCAGGCGGAGGGGCTTACTTGCTGTTTTTGGCGCATGGTCTTCTGTTGGCCTCCGACTAGATCACCTCTGTCCGAGAATGTCTTTGGTTGAGTCCATGGCCTAAATGGCTTTGCGGGATCACCCGAATCCGGGACAAGGTCCTCGAAGTAAGTGAGTCTCTCGAGGTATTTGTCCGGGAACGCAAGCGTGACCAAACAGAGTCCCAGCCACAGTAGCCGACAAAGGCGTGAGTCCTCAACATTAAAGCTAGCGAGAGTCGCGCGTTTAGTAGCCATAGAAATAGGAGGGTAGAGGTGTAATGAGGAAGGGTGTCGCAGCCTTCGGATCCAAGAGATCAGTCCACCCCACATAATATATAGATCTGGGGTGATGATTCGGCGTCTATCTTGCCGCCGCGAGTTTATCGCACCCCATGAGGCGACCCATGCCTAATCTATGCGGCATGTTACCTGGATCTGGTCCGAATAGGTCAAAAAGTGCCCGCATCGCACGTTATAGTAACTAGGTAACCCCAATTTCTCTAAATATGAGCGGGTTCCCCGATCAATAGCTTAGCAATTTACTTATTTATACTAGTTGCAACCAATCACCCAAAAGCTCGCTCTACACGCGGACTTGAAGACTCGATGCACAGAACCGAACCGCCGCTCTTTCCAGGTTGTGTCCCTGCAATTCGGTAGCTGCGTTCAGAAGATCGGAGTAACCCAGTGGATGAGTGGACCTCCCCCTAATTGAACAGGGCACGCATACAACGAAGGGAAGTAAGTCGTATGTAATGCGCTGCTTGCTGAGTTCTACGCTTTGTCGTTACCTCCTCCTCCCCCCTTTTTTTTCGCTTGCTTGTTTTCTGAGCTGACCCCCCGCCCCTTTGGTCTGGGTCGTTGTTTTCCTTCTCTATCTCGCTTCTTCTCTCTCATCACCTCGTATTTGTCTCTCGTGTTGTGGTGTAAGGTATAACCTCAATATGAAAGTAACCCTTTTTTAATAATAAAAAAGTCCTTATTTTAGGATCCCGCGCATAGATGCAAGGCAAGCGACACTCCACGATACATATATTGTGTACAAGAAAGGCTCTGAAAACGTGCACCTGATTCAATGTAAAAACGAGACCTCAAAACACTAGCTATTGTTTTGAGGCACGGGCGCGTCCGCCTGGTTCAACGATACCAGCTTACCTAGGGAGTGATGCCGGGGGAGATGCAGACCCAGAAGCCCGCTTTCGTTCGCGGCGCTCAATCCACGTCCCAAGCTCGCAGAGCACAATCACAAAACAGAGACAGACGAAAGTGAGTGCGACTGGGAGAACTGCGACCGCAATATACGGCCGGGTTTGCGTAACCACACTTTCACCATGTGGCCCTTGTACAATCATAGCCACCAACCCGGCTAGCAGTGCGAACGACGAGTATGTAGCGAGGATGGCAGGCAGCGCCATCATAAACGCGACCGGCCTTCTGGGCTGGTTCTCGAATAGTTCGCCCCTGGCCAGTCGGCCGATTGCTTCGTCGGAAGAGCCACCGGCTGCAATGGTGATGTACGTGATCATGATGAGTGCCTGGAGTGACATGCCGAATGCAGCGCTGTAAAATGCGGTGACAAGCCAGTATATCTGGTTCGGGTTTGGGCCTGCAGCTTGAATGGCGAGGGCTGCAGCGCTGGTAGCGGTGATTACAGACACCTATTGGCGAAAATCGTAAATACGTTTTACTCGCGAGGACTATATCACACTTACGGCGATATTCAGTCTGTCCCACTCTTCCTACGACCACAGTCAGCCCTAATTCTATGATACTGGTTAGGCGAAGAGACTTACTTGTTGTTTTTGACGCATGGTCTTCTGCTGGCCTCCACTTAGGTCACCTCTGTCCGAAAAAGTCTTTGGTAGAGTCCATGGATCAACTGGCTTCTCGGGATCATTGGCACCCGGGACAAGATTCTCGAAGTAGGTAAGTCTCTCAAGGTACTTGTCCGGAAACCCGAGTGTGACCAAACAGAGTGCCAGCCATATTAGCCAGCAAAGATTTGACTCCTCAACAGTAAAGCTAGCGAGGCTCGCGCGTTTAGTAGGCAGCAAGATAGAAGTGTAATGAGGGGCGATGTTGCAGCCTGCTAGGAGGGGGCAACGGGGCTAGTCCATCGCGTACATATATAGTTTTGGGGTGATGATTCAGCGTGTATCTTGACGCGGCGAACCCTCACACCCCACGAGGCGTACTATGCCTAATCCGTGCGGTATGTAGCGTGGGTCCGGTTTGAACATGTGAAGAAGTGCCCCTCGGCTCTCGTTGCTTATTATAATTACTTGATAAGTTAGATTTTCTCTAAAATACGAACGGGTCACCGGGTGGGTAGCCGGGTGGGTTGTTTACCTGTACTAGATCCAGTTCAACAAATTACTCAAAAGCTCGTGCTACATGCGAAATAGTCGTGATTCAACGCAGAGCCGAACAGCACGTGCTTTCTAAGCCGTGCACTTACAATACAGAAGATCGAAGTTACCCTGGGGGGCTAGCGGGTCTCCCCGGTTGAATAAGCCATGTGTACAATGAAGAGAAGTAAGTCGTATGTAATGTCGCTACCGAGAAAGCTACCGTGCAAGCGACTTCAACACTGAGTATTGACTACCCATGACAAGATGAGCCTACCTGGCGGCCTACCACACGGAGAGCCCACCCCTGCGCCTCGTTAGTCTCTCTCAGCTTGACACTTTCGAATAGTTCTTCGTTGATGGATTGGCGCTCACATGTCATGAGATGTGCTGAGCGGGCCGGGACTTCAAACCCCCGAGTGACGAAAGCAACATGGGGTACACCCCAATCGCATACGTGCCGGATCGAGTCCGGCATCTAAGAATACGCGCAGTTTCGGCGCAGTTTCGGCGCAGTTTCCACGCCGTAGCGTGTATACTGTGTGCGAGGTCATGCTGAGCACCACGCGTTCGACGCGGCAGGGAGCTTACTGGCTTGGATGAGAGGGTAAATGGGAGTTAACAATGGCTACTTGCTACACGAGATACTGCGTATATGCCGAATACGCTTGACGAGGTGATGAATTTATTATGTGTTTTAGCAGCGAGCTAACACAGTTGAGAATACCCCCAATGTCAGGTGTGCTACAAGATGAGGCGAGGAGATAGGGTGGCAAAGATCTATGTGCAAAGGCTTCGAGAACAGCGCAGCGATCGCAAAACGTGTGAAAAGAATCGAGCGCCAAATAGACGACGGCGGCAATCACCAATGGCCGAACAATTCGGCCGGGGAAGCGTCTATGGCCGAGAAGCAACCGGACTAAGCGATCCAGGACTAGGCAGAAGGTACGCAGCTTCAGCCGCCCGCTTTCATCCATTACGCTTAACCCATGACCCAGTCTCCGCAGGAGCACAGCTAGATACCGGCTATAGGGAGGCTAAGCAAGACAAAGGACAAATCCCGTGTCGTATTGTAAAAAGTGCTACTAGACAGCCTTGTGTATATGAAAGTCAACTTGAGTCGCCACGACTTCACTGCATAGCTGGTGTTGTGACCTGAAAGAGATCGTGAAGTCGGCAAGCCGTGCTATCGGGTACACCTAGATACCGTCATGGTGAGTGAAGATGACAAGTACATCAAGTTCAGTAGAACGTCGTCACGTCAATACTACAGGTGGTGGGTCAATACGGAAAATCATTTATATTGCACGTGACCCCTCGGTTCCGCAGCTGCCAAACTATCGCTCGTCTTGGTGGTTCGCCGTATAACTCCAGTCCGTCGGCCTACAGGGTATGTTGTATAGTGTAGTTAATGTCCGGTGCAGACTAATAGTGAACGCTCAATCAACTGTGTCGTTCATGTCACAAATGCTCAGTCTGGTATTTTCCAAGCTTGGTTGAACTGGGGCTGGACTTTCCAGGATGTCAAGATTATGTGCACCAGTCAACCTAACGATCCAGATCAATCTCACTAATTCGTTCCCAAACCCTACGGCAACTGCCAGGTTGGATTCGACCTTCTGACTGGTGGTCTCACCCAAGATACTCAGGTACTTCCTCCCTCCACTAACAGCACTCCTTACTGAAATCTGTACTTTAAACCGTAGGCACAGACGTGATCACCAACACCGTCGTAACCAATACTCCCGCCTTCATTTGCACTTCTGCCTCTGCACCAACTTCTCTCGCCGGTTCAATCCTCCTCGATAACGTCAAATCCATCACGGTCACGAATGGTCTCATTGACGGGAGCGGAGCTGTCGTACTGGCCTGTGGTGACAAGACGACACATCAATGAGCTCAAGAGAACGTGTACACCGGCGCAGGTGCTACGTACAGCTACGTTCGGGCCACTATCAACGCTCTCGCCAAGCCGAGTTCGTCGGTGGACTCGACTGGAAAGATCTTCTCGAGGTCGCGTCCTCAGTCCGCAAATTATTCTTTAAGCCGTAAGTATTGAAGTGCTAGGTTGAAAATGCCTAGACTAGGGTTATGCAACTTTGGAACTGGGCTTAGACGTATCAGGACGTCAAGATCAGGTGAGTGTGGTTCGTTTTAGTCAAGGTGTCATGTTCTAATGTATCCCTCTTGGGCAGGAATTGCCAAGTCGGTTTCAACCTCACCTCCACCGTAAATATCTAGCCTCACAACTATCCACCAAACCTCAACCTTTGTTTCGTAGAGCACCAGCTCTGAACTCGTCGTCGACGCCGGAGTCGTAAACACTCCGATCTTCGTAGACACCACCGGCACCTCTCCAGCCATCGCTAACGTCACGAACACCTCCAATATGACCATCATCCTCGATAACATCAAATTCAAGAACGTTACTACTAGTGTTGTCGGTGATAACAGGACAAACTTATCGAAGAGCGGAGAGGAGACGGTGAAGCACTGGACCCAGGGGAACATATACGGCGGGCGGGAGTACTCCCAGGGTACCGTCAAGGAGGCTCGCAGGTCGCCCAAGTTGCTCGATTCGAGTGGCAAGCTCCTCAAAGCGGAGGCCCGAGTACGAAAACTACCCTCCAAGTGGTAGGTTATCTCGGTTGGGTGTACATTCGCGCTTCCTAACGGCCCTTTAGAGTTTGTGTCTGTCAAGTAATATGGTGCCAAAGGAGACGGCATGCACGACGACACCTCTGCGATCCAAAAAGTGCTGGACAAGTATGCTGGATGCAAGATCATCTACTTTGGCACAGGCACTTATTACGTCACGGACACGATCAAGATCGCAGAAGGCGTCGTCGAGGTACACGCAATGAAAATTATTGATACGTTCGCCACCTTGAACCTGACAGATATCTACATATACGCTCTCGCGACTGTTGGAGCTGTCAACGTGCTCAACCTCAACTCTATTAAGACTATAATCAGCCAAACCGGCAACAGGAACAGTTTCCAACCAAACGTTGCTGCCTGGACCTCGGAGGGGTGTTCTCTCTAAGCTCGAATTATCGTGGACTCGGCTTTTACTTCATGAGCAGACATTCTTTGTGATTGACATTTTCATTTGGTGCGGTTTGTTTGTCGTATATCCTATAATCGGTCGATTTTCACCTTGTTGGAACTATATGCAATTTAAACCAAACCACCCACAACCAAGACGGGATAGAAAACATACAAACAAACAGGCACATTCGCGGCGGTACATATATTAGAGTGGGGAGACAGTCCGGTGTAAAACAAGCCAGGATACGAGCGCTCCGTGGTGCGTATATGCATGTTTCGTTGTCCGTTTATGTGAAACACAAATGATAATGAACAAAGGCGTATAACCACAAGGAACTAAGCATAGACTCCCGATCCGAATCGTACGGTATTCATTAAAGTCGGGGTTCGGGGGGCTTCGACTGGTAGTGCTTGTTTAGTAAAGAAACTCATATTACTAGCCGAACGTGCATGCCTCATACGGTGTGGCGCCTCCTCAAAGTTGTAGTACGATAACGCTCCCGGTATTTTGCCCTCCCGCCAATCTCGACCCAAGTTCCAAACTCGCAAAGGAGACACGCCACACCTAGGCACAAAAACCCGATACCGACGGGTATCATTGTTGCTTGAATGTATTGTGAACCCCTATGCTGGACACCCTCGCCAGGACCAGATATGACCATCGCGACTAGCCCTGCAAGCAAAGAGATCGAAGAGTAGGTGGAAAAAATCGCTGGAAGTGCCATTGTGAAAGCAACTGGTCTGACAGGCTCGAAGCGCCTGTTGCCCAAAAGTTTGCCGTTGGCTAGCCGGCAGATAGCTTCATCGGATGATCCACCAGCAGAGATTGTCATGTATGTGATGAGTATGAGACCTTGCAGGGATAATCCGAACGCGATGCTATAAAATGTCGTTACCAGCCAATAAATTTCGGCGTTTTGGTTGACGGCCTGTATTGCCAACGCAGCTGCACTGGTAGCAGTGATCACAGACGTCTACGAACACACGGGTGGCATACGTAAGCATCATGGAAACTACTCAACCGAGTTTACTAACAGCAATATTCAACCTATCCCACTCCTCCTGTAGAATGGAAACTAGTCTGTATCACGATCTGAATGCAATTGCTTTGAACACCTACCTGTTGTTTTTGTCGGAGCGTTTTCATATTGGAGTCAGGATCCCCAGCATCGGAATAAGTGGGGGGGTTCACCCAGGGCTCATTGCTTAGAGGCATCAAATCTTCGAATTGTCGCAGTCGATCCCGATACTTTAAGGGGAAGCCGAACGTGATAACACCCACTGAGTACCAGAGTATATTACCTATCCATCCGAGTGTGCTATTATTTCTTTGTGACATTGTATCTGGTTGGTTAGAGAAGAATCTAGGATTCCTCAGTGCAAGGGTGTGTTGCCGTGAGGTGGCATTCTTAGCCCGTCCCCCGTGAGTTATATAGTGGTGCAGGCGACCATAGAGCCGTCCAGGACGCGTACCATACCTTATCAGGATAGATGAAAACGTCCACGTTTATCAGGTTTTACAAAAAGCTATTCGTGCTTGACAGGAGAATCACCATTCGTTGAATTAGGGCGCTTGTGTATTTCGCACCAGCGGCAATCTTGACTGCGAGGGTCCTGTTGGAGCAGATCAAGAAGCCTCCCTCGAGATCGATTCCTTTGATTGTTATCAGAGGTGTACGGCCGGACTTGGCTTCCGACTGGCAGATTGATACTCGCTTGTCGCCGCAGGTGTCGATCAGAACTTGAAACCCTGAGCAGTGGGAGTGGATAGTATGGGGGTGTACCAGCTTGGTGTCAGAAGGCAAGTGTCAATTCCAGATCCAAGATGGAATAAATTAGATACAAAACCAAAAGACAAGTTTGAGCTCATTGTACATGATAAAATCATGAAACTCAGGCTGGAATAACCCAGTAGATAAACGAGCTCTGATATGAATAGGGTTCAATGGTGCATATATGCGCGTTTTACCTTTACCCAGAACACGAATACCAAATAACAGAAAAAAATGTGACATGACGGCGGTTTGAGCCGTAAGGCTGCTCATTGAGAGGTAAAGTTGGAACCGGAAATGTTGGAGGTAATCTTAGTTGCAAAGTGTTTAGGGTAATGCCTCATTTCGTTAGAAAACTCGAACTACGGCTCAATTTATGCATACCTCTCGTGTATCATGTGGTTCTCCTGGGGGTGTTGGTGTGGCTCGTGGGCGATGAGGAAGGTTGTGGCTCACGATATTTCGCTCTCCCACAGATCTCAACCCAAGTCCCAAGCCTGGAAAGGGAATGCGCCACACCAGGACACAAAAACTCGACCCCAACTGGTATCATTATTGCCTTGATGTAATATGAACTCCTCTGCTGGGCACCCTTGCCAGGACCAGATATTACGATCGTAACTAGCCCCGCAAGCAAAGAGATCCAGGAATAGGTAGCGAAAATCGCTGGAAGTGCCATCGTGGATGAGACTGGTTTGGCCACCTCGAAGCATCCTTCGTCCGACGGTTTACAAACTAAGCGACCCAGGATTGGGCAGGAGGTACGCAGCTTCAGCCGCCTGCTTTTGCCCACTGCGCTCGATCCACGACCCAATCTCCCAGAACAGGACCGCAAAACAGAGACAAAGAAATGTTGCCCCGACCGTAATCATCGCTGCAGGATATAGGGACCATCTCTTGTAGCCACGGTTTCGCCCGGTCCTTGTAGGGGTGCAAGAACGTGCTGTTGCAAGGTGGCAACATTATTCTGTCCTTCCGTGAGCTATGTTGTGGTGCAGCCAGCCAAGCATGAAAGCCGTTCAGTCCTTATTTTAGGAACCCGCGCATATATGCAAGACAAACGACACTCCATGATGCACACATTATATACAAGGGAGGCTTTGAAACTGTGCACCTAGTTCAATTTACAAGCAGGACCTCAAAATATTCATATTTCGAGGCCCAAGTACGTTCACCGGTTTAACGACACTAGCTTAGTTGGTGAGTGGTAGAGGCGAAGATGTAGGCTGAGGAGCCCGCTTTCGCCCGTGGCGCTCAATCCACGTCCCAAGCTCGCAGAGGACAATCACAAAACAGAGACAGACGAAAGTGAGTCCAACAGGAACAACCGCAACCGCAATATATGGCCGGGTTTTCGTAGTCACACTCTCCCCGCGTGGTCCTTGTACAATCATGGCCACCAACCCGGCTAGCAGTGCGAACGACGAGTATGTAGCGAGGATGGCAGGTAGCGCCATCATAAACGCGACCGGCCTTCTGGGCTGGTTCTCGAATAGTTCGCCCCTGGCCAGTCGGCCGATTGCTTCGTCGGAAGAGCCACCGGCTGCAATGGTGATGTACGTGATCATGATGAGTGCCTGGAGCGACATGCCGAATGCAGCGCTGTAGAATGCGGTGACAAGCCAGAATATCTGGTCCTGGTTTGGGCCTGCAGCTTGAATGGCAAGGGCCGCGGCGCTGGTAGCGGTGATTACAGACACCTATTGGTGAGAATCATAAATACGCTCTGCTCGCGAAGACTGCATTGTCCTTACGGCAATATTTAGTCTGTCCCACTCTTCCTACCAACATCGTCAGCCTTAACCCTATAACACTAGTCAGGCGAAGAGACTTGCTTGCTGTTTTTGGCGCATGGTCTTCAGTTGGCCTCCGGCTAGATCACCCCTGTCCGAGAAAGTCTTTGGCCGAGTCCATGGCGTAACTGGATTTGCGAGGTCACCCGAACCCGGGACAAGATCCTCGAAGTAAGTAAGTCTCTCGAGGTATTTGTCCGGGAACGCAAGCGTGACCAAACAGAGTGCCAGCCACAGTAGCCGACAAAGGCGTGAGTCCTCAACATTAAATTTAGCGAGGGTCGCGCGTCTAGTAGCCATGAAAACAGGAGGATAGAAGTGTAATGAAGAAGGGTGTCGCAGCCTTCGGATCCAAGAGATCAGTCCATCCGCATTATATATAGATCTGGGGCGATGATTCGGCGTCTATCTTGCCGCCACCAGTTTGTCGTACCCCATGAGGCGTCCCATGGCTAATCTACGTGGCATGTTGCCTGGGTCTGGTACGAATAGGTTGAAAAGCGCCTGCATTCCATTTTATAAAAACTAGATAACCTCAATTTCCCCCAAATATGGACGGGTCCCTCGATCAATAGCTTAGTGATCCACTTATTTATACTTGCCACTAATCACCCAAAAGCTCGTTCTACACGCGGGCGTGAAGACTTCATGCACAGAAGCGAACCGCACGCGCGTTCCAGGTTGTGCCCTTGCAATTCAGTAGCTACGTTCAGAAGATCGGGGCAACCCTGTGGACTAGTGGACCTCCCCTCATTGAACCGGTCACGCATACAACGAAGAGAAGTAAGTCGTATGTAATCCCGCTGGAGAGATATTTCCGGTGCATGCCATTCCAACACGAAAATTGGCCACCCGAGGCCCGAGGGCAAGATTTGCCTGCCTGACGGCTGCCGCACCTCGGGCTAGCCACCTCAACCAAAGGGAGAACCACACCTCCGTGCCTGGTGAGCGTCTGCCAACTTGACACACACAACAGGTTCTTCGCTGGTGGGTGGGCGCTCAATTATAATAGGACATGCTGAACGGGGACTTCAAGCTCCGGGTGACGGAAACCACAGCATGAGGCGTTCGCTGGGTGAAGTTTAACACATAAGAATACGCGCAGTTTCCGCGCAGTTTCCACGCCATAGCCGTGTATATTGCGCGCGGAGTCATGCGGAGCACCACGCGTGTGACGCGGCAGAGAGCTTGCTGATTTGCCTGATGAGACAACAAACCCCGCCCAGGTAGAATTAGCGGCTACCACTTGCTGCACAAAAGGCTGCGTAGTGCTGAATACGGTCGACGAAGAGAAGAATTTATTATATATTTTGGCAGCGAGTTAATACAGTTGAGAATATCCAATAGTGTGTGTGTGCGAGAAAACAGGGAGACAAAGGTCTATGTGCAAAGGCTTTCAGAACAGCGTGGTGGACGAAAAACGTGTGAAAAGAATCGAGCGCCAAATAGACGATGGTGGCAATCACCAATGGCCGAACAATTCGGCGGGGAAGCGCCTATGGCCGAGAAGTGACTGGACTAAGCGATCCAGGACTGGGCAGGAGGTATGCGGCTTCAGCCGCCCGCTTTCGTCCACTGCGCTCAACCCGTGACCCAATCTCACAGAGCAGGACTGCAAAACAGAGACAAAGGAATGTCACCCCAACCGGAATCATCGCGACAACGACATAGGGACCACCCCTTGTGGCCACGCTTTCGCCCGGTCCTTGTAGGATCATCGCTACCAGCCCAGCCAGCAACGCAAACGACGAGTAGGTTGCGAGAATGGCAGGTAGCGCCATCATAAATGCTACAGGTCTGACTGGTTGGCTCTTGAACAGCTGGCCCTTGGCAAGTCGGCCGATCGCTTCGTCGGAACAGCTTCCGGCAGAGATGGTCGTGTATGTGATGAGGATGAGCCCCTGTAGAGACATGCCAAACGCGGCGCTATAAAAGGCTGTGACGAGCCAGTACACCTGGTTTGGATTAGGACCCGCAGCTTGAATGGCGAGGGCTGCAGCACTAGTAGCAGTGATGACAGACATCTGTTGACGAATATGTGAATATATGAGATGTTTAGAGGAACGCAGGGGTACTTACAGTGATGTTTAATCGGTCCCATTCCTCCTGAGATAAAATTTTTAGCTAAAGTCCTGTCTCACAGACGAAAACGTACTTGTTGCTTCTGTCGCATGGTTTTCTGCCCACTTCCGCTTGCATCACCTCGGTCTGAAAATGTTTTCGGTCGAGTCCAAGGTTCATAGGGATGATTCGGGTCATTCGATTCTGGCACAAGGTCTTCGAAGTAGGTCAACCGTTCGAGGTATTTATCCGGAAAGCCCAGCGTGCACAGACAAAGTAGGTACCAGAGTGCCCAGCAGAGGGGTTGTTCGATAGTGACGCAGGGGTGTCTGGCGACCATAGATAGGGAAGTATATGAGTAGGGTTAGAGTAGATGTATTGGGAGAAGCACGGCGGGAGAGCGTTTACGAGGCGAGTTTTTATATCCCCCGAACGGCATTCTGCTGATGAGCAGCGCAGCAGCACAGCCAGATATCGACATGAGAGGATAAGCAAGGCAAAGAACAAATCCTGTGTAGTACTCAAAAGGCCCTAAATAGACTTGTGTATATAAAAGTCAATTCGAGTCGCCAACGAGCTCGCACTTCATTGCACAGCTGGCGTTGTGACCCGAAAAAGGTTCATGGAGTCGTCGAGCAGTGTATAGCCCTTTGAGCTGTGTGATCGTTCACACCTAGATGTTGTCATAGTGGATAAAAATGACAAGTACATGAGAGCGTTGTCATGTCGATATTGCAGGTGGTGGGTTAATTCAGGAAATCATTTATGAGAAATCTCACGTGAGCAGGCACCCTCTAAGCGCCGAACAGCCACCGGCTACTCCGCAAACTCACTCACAGCCAGCAACGATGGTGTGCCAGAAATGCACCAAGGCAAGTCCCCTCCCGCCCCCCCTCTCTCACAAAACTCTTAATTAATTTTATTCCACTCTTAGAAACTCTCCAAAGTCGCTGCCCCCGACCCTTTTGCACCCTCTTCGTCCTCCCGAACGATTGGCGAAAACAAACTCCTCACGGGCCGAAAAGCAGGGGGATCGAAAGTGTCCAAGAGGTACCAGCCGTACCAGGGGAAATGCAAGGACTGTAAGAGTTCGGTTACGCAGAATAGTGCCAAGTATTGTCATGGTACGTCTTTGTTTCTTGTTTCCTGTCTTCCATATCATGGCTGAGTTAGTTCATTTTCCAGGCTGTGCGTATAAAAAGGGTATATGTTCTATATGCGGGAAGCAGGTTTTGGATACCACGGGATACATCATGTCGAGCAAATAGATGAGAAGAACAGTGACTGTTTTGTATGTATTCTATTCATAATTGCAGTTGTATTTCTAAAAAGCCTTGTGGTTCTGTTTACAATCGACCTAGACAAGCGCATGGATTAAACCGCGACTCGTGGGTCTCGCTACGCCATACCTTTCCACCCTTTCTCGCCTTGTTCGCCGAACTTGGCTGCGTACGCTGCACCGATCTGCAATTCCCCTAAGCGACCTCGTTTCAAAAATAGACTCGATGATAGGTGCTTACTTCGGTGATCATGTCGCCTGTGATCACGCCCCTTCCGAGCTTTCCAAACGCGATATGGCTCGTGGCCCGCGTGAGGATAGATGCGCCTGCTGCTGCGAGGAGCGGAACTCGTTGTTCGGGGATTCGTTCGCCTGTGGACGTAAATACAGGCGCGAATGCAGAAGAGATGTGTTGCACGAACCTTGTGCATCCCCTCCATCCAACCCACCCTCGACATACGACTTTCCCCACGCTAAAAACGTACCCGCCATGCCGGATAGAATGTCGCCTTGGCCGCCGCAGCGTTTCAGGCCGCCAGGTTCGTTGATTTCTTCGACCTGTTGATAGGGTAAATGGTTGAAATCGGGTTGCTGCGGGAGATGGAGGCGGGGGTGGTGGGGGACGAGACTTCGGATTGAGAACGTACCTGGTCGCCAGAGACGATGAGATCCGTTTGGCCCTTTTGAATGATCGTTACCCCGCCTAGAGCTTTAGAGAGTGCCGGTGCGAACGAGGAAGGTTCGCCTTTCGTGTCGATTTTCTGGCTGGGGTTAACCAACTTGTGTATCTGGCCGGGAGGGGAAGACTATACATACGAGTGAGTCGCAGAGCCGTTTAAATTCGACGACGTTTGGTGTCAATACTGCTCGGGCGTTGCCTTTGACGACGTCGGGTTCGTTTTGGACGAGATACAGGCCGTCGGCGTCGATTACGACGTACATGTCCTATAGTCATGTCAAATCCATGATTTGACAAACGAGCATCGGCTTTGCCCACTTTTTCTCTGGCTAGCTGAAGTGCGACTTTTGCCGTATTCTGCATGTGATTGGCTCGGCCTAGACCTGGTCCGATGACGAGGACGTGCAGACGTGATATGATGGATCCGAGTTTGGACCTGATGCTGTCGGGCGTGCTGGATTTCGTCTTAGATAAAGTATTGGGAGAGAGGAGAAGGACACACTCATGCTCGTTTAGTATCGGGTGTACAATCAAGTCTGGCGAGTACGTTTTGATGCATGCTCCGGCTCCAGGTTCGCATATAACGTGGGATAGGTCGCATCCCTTTGTGTCACATGTCAGTATTCGAATAATAGCAAGCTACTCCTACTCACAAGACGAAGTGCTGAGATGGCTGCAAAGTACGGGGCGCCTGTGTAGCTATTAGAATGGCGTATATAAGTCGCATCGAATCCAAGCGGGAACACACGCACTCTTCCGAACCTCCAATGACACCGACGCGCCCTGCCTGGCCTTTGTGCAACTTGGGCGTAAGAGGCGGGATAATCTGCCTTATCTGTTCTAACAGTGCTCGGTTTGCCATGTTGCGGATCGTCACTATGGCCTGAAAACTAGCAGAAATCGCGATTAAATACAAGTGAAGGCTGGCTGCGAGTGTGACCTCATCATGGCCACCGCTGTCACGTGTGTCCGCTAGGCTAGATCTGGTCATATTACACTTTGCGCTTCTGTTATCGACGGCCTCATGAGTGTCCGGGACACGGACCTCGTCGCCGCGAACGCCCCTTGTTCGCAACCTACGCGGTAAACGGCAACGATGGGAGCGTTTCGCACTTATCCTTTGTTCTCGACCCATCACAGCCCTCGATACCGGCACTCTCCAAGCCCCTAATTGAAGCGGTGTTTATTTTTTGATATTTTGGAGCATGTGCTGCGGTACGCCTTCCGTTTCCAAGAACCCTCTGCCACAAACCACGTATGCCACTGGACTCTTCGGAAAGGGGTGGGGGTATAAAGTGGCCCAAGGGGCCACTGAATGGACCCCCTCACACCCGCCTTTGACCGCGCTCTTTTACTATATCCGGCACTCCTTTGCTAAATCTGGGTTGTCTCGTTACCCTTCTCGGCCCTAGCTGAGCTTTACCTCTCTTTATTGTTTACTTGTTTCGCTCTCTCTCTGATTTAAACCCGCCGGTCGACCCAGTTCGTTCTTTCCACCATTTCCACCACCTTTACCACTTCCCCTCCAAACCATACATCAAGCATGATATACCGATTCTGGCTAGCCCTCTCGCTGGTGTCGCTGGCCAGTGCGTCCTGGGACAGTAGCCCTCGCATGCTCAAACATCGTCAAATCCTCTCTCGCGCTGGGTACGGCGTAAACGACACCGATCCCACCTCGACCCGAGGCTCATCCAAGAAGTACAAGATATCTGATCAATATGCAGGGTCGAGCTTTTTCGAGTGCGTATTTCTCTGATCGAATTTAGCTCAGTGCTGATACGATGTCAAGTCGTTGGGACTTTTTCAACGAAACCGATCCGACAAACGGAAACGTCAACTACCTCGCCAAGTCCGATGCCATTTCCAAGCAACTCGCATATGTCGAGAGCGACGGGACGGTTGTGATCAAGGTCGATGATACAAATTGGGTTAGCCCTGGAGCGAACCGCGACTCGTGCGTTGCCACCACTAATTAATTAGACAGCTGAATTGAGGGCTATTTTTAGAGTTCGGATTTCGACCTCGGAGGGTTATACAGGCGGGTTATTTGTATTGGATGTCCAGGCTATGCCGCATGGGTGTGGTGTCTGGCCGGCTTGGTGGACCGTGGGTCCACAGGTGTGTGGTTATCTTGTCTCTGTAATGGTCGATGCTGACGTTGACCGGGATCAGTGGCCGAACAATGGCGAAATCGACATTATCGAAGGTGTTCACGATGTAAGCTCCATCCCCCTCTCCTCCACCTCCACGCTGACCCTCTTCGCAGCAACAATTCAATCAAATGACACTCCACACCGCCTCGGGCTGCACTCTCGACCCCACACCTGTCAAGCTCAAATCCACAATCCTATCCAAGGACTGCAACGCAGCCGTCAACTACAATACTGGCTGCGCGTTCCTCGACACCGACACCGCCTCGTACGGCGCCGGTCTCAACGCAGCAGGTGGTGGCGTCTTTGCGATGCTCTGGGCCGACGACGCGATTTCCGTGTGGTTCTTTGCCCGGTGCAACGTACCCTCCGATCTACAAGGCCTGAAGAGCAAGACGAACGGGACGGCAGATCCGACCGGGTGGGGCGTGCCCAAGGCACGGTGGGCGAGCACGGCGTGTTCGACGTCCAAGTTTTTCAAAGACCATAGTATAGTATTTGATACGACGTTGTGTGGTGATTGGGCGGGTGCCACGTACGGGAGTGCTGGGTGCCCTGGGACGTGTGCGGACCGGTTGAGGGATCCGGCCAATTTCAGGGGTGTGTCCATATTTTCACTTGCCTCGCTCTGTAGCTAACATGTGGTGTGGACCAGATGCGGCGTGGCGGATCAACTCGGTTACAGTCTTCACATAGAGACGCACGGGGAGAGACGGAATGTGACTTGGTTTTTGTCCGATCGAGATGCTTTTTCGCTTCTGTTATGGATCGTACCCGCCGGCAGGGATGTAGCATATGTGTATTTTCACTGAGGATTTATCTTATTACTCTCGTTTGACTCATCTCTGGAAAGTTATCTCCACCGTACAGGAGGTGGATGGAAGATGATCCGACGATTAAACGTAAAATTTTGAGCTACCAAGGTAAAATCAGGTTATTTTGTGGATCTGTGGGATCTGCCGTTACCCCGCCGGCCGGCATTCCGGCAATGAAATTTGCCGGGGCTGCAAATCTTACCACGACCACGACCGCGGTCACCACCGCCTCCAGCTCATGTTCCTCATCTGAGAGCGCAAGCTACGCCCCTAGTCCCCCACATCCGGCTGTACCGTAAAAACAGCTTGATATCATTTTGGTATCGCGACGATCAGTTTCACCACCCTGCCTGAAACCACGCCCGATACGAGCCTAAACTGGAGCCCGATTATTGCCCAAGGAAATCCGCACCGGTGCGCCCGAGGCGAGGGCACACATGCCCGGCAGATATACAATATCCACAGTACTTATATACGTCCCCGCTTTCCTCCTCTCCTAGTTCCCCCCCTTCGACATGTCCGAGTCGACAAAACAGATCGCGTCGATACGCACCAAGCCGTTTGCGCACCACTCGGTTGCGTTTTCGCCGTTCCAGCCCAAGCTGTTGGCACTGGCCTCGTCGGCGAATTACGGCCTGGTGGGCAATGGCCGGCTGCATGTCGTATCGCAGGGGCATCCGCCTTTGGCTGGTGGCGGCGGAGGTTTTGACGCGAGCACGTTGAGGGCCGATCGGGCGTGCGTATCCCCCAACCCGTCTTTCCCCGTGCGTCGCTCATTTTGTCATTTGGCTGTAGATACCGCACGCAAGACGGCCTCTACGACCTCGCTTGGTCCGAGCTGCACGAGAACCAGATTGTGACTGCGTCGGGTGATGGCTCGCTCCGACTGTGGGATATTACCATGACGGTACGTCTGACCACACCCCCAACTTCCCACCCTGAGTGTAGGGACTCATTGGGTCTAAAGTATGTCCTTCGGCGCGCGATTTTTCTAGGAGCTCCCGATCCGAGTCTGGCACGAGCATGTCAAGGAGACGTATAGCGTTGACTGGTCGAATCTAAGAAAGGACAGGTTTATCTCGAGTAGTTGGGACGGGACGGTCAAACTCGTATGTGCTCTTTTTTCACATGATTCGTGTGGCGTGTTATTAAGCGGTGGATGTTTACTAGTGGACACCCGCAAGTGGGGCTTCGCTTCAAACCATCCCTGCCCATTCCTCGTGCGTCTATCAGGCGCTCTTCTCCCCACACGCACCCGACGTCGTCGCCTCAGCCTCCACCGACGGCACTGTCCGGTTCTTCGACCTGCGCACCCCCCTCCCCACGCTCCAACCGCCCGCCAACCCCGCCGCACCAACGCTCCCGCTGAGCTCGACGCCTCTCGCCCGGCCGGCGCTCACGATCCCGGCGCACGGGACCGAAGTCCTGAGTATCGACTGGAACAAGTACCGCCCATGGACCCTCGCGAGCGCGAGCGTGGACAAGAGCGTCAAGGTCTGGGACGCGCGGATGGTCGCGAATCGGGAGGAGCCCGGTGCGGTTGGGGGGACGTGCGAGATTGATCTCCTGGGGCACGAGTATGCGGTGCGAAAGGTGCAGTGGAGCCCGCATCGGGCGGATTTATTGGCGACGGCGAGTTATGATATGACGTGTCGAGTGTGAGTCGTCTCTCTGTCTTTTGTGTTGGGCACAAGTTGACTCGAGGGGGTGATAGGTGGTCGACAAATGCAGCGGTTGGGCGTCCGCCGCTCCTTGCGATACACGATTTACATACCGAGTTTGTTGTCGGATGTGCGTGGAGCTTGTTTGACGAGGGGATGATTGCGAGTTGTGGGTGGGATTGTACGTTGAATCTGTTCATACCGAAATGAAAAACTGGTATGTGGGCGTTTTCGTTCGTGCTGGCTCGGCTGTTGGTCTTATGGTCTTGGTGTAGTGATCTTGAACCCAGCAGTGTTATTTATAATAGCATGGAGAATATGTTAATACTTAACCACTCGTGATATGCGGCTTGGCCAAGCCCGTGCGATTCGGTGTGCTCCCGAGGTCAAGGCAAGCCCACACAACCATAGGGCAATCAGCTACACAGCTGAACACCAAGAACACACCACCTAGACCTAAACAACTTAGAAACATCCTTGCAGACGACACGTACGCTCTCCCACCGTCGTACAGACGCCCAAACATTCCAGCTCCTCCGACAGATCCACCCAAGCACCGCCGGTTGATTCCATGATGACTGTAACCTAAACCTCTGTGCCTTCTTACGCTGATGTTCACTGGTGAAACCTTAATGGCTAATCCCCCTATCTTGCAATGTGCACACATCTATCAAGGACTTGTCTTGCACCTGCATCTATCGATTGTCCCGAGCGGCGGGGGCGGGGGTGCGGGACGCCGACCGGTATACCGTATCGAGCCCTAGCTGTGTGTTCACAAGCAGGTGCGTAACCGGGCAGGTTCACGTATACTATATCCGTGTGATGCTCAACGTAGATCCTATGTATTGCGTTTCAGCTTTCAATTAATATTTGTATCCATTGCCCATAATGGTCATACATTGAGTATGAGACACCAGACCACTGGAATGCATACACCGAATCACCGGTATACAGTGCACCAATCCAGAATGATGAGGCACACCGAACCGTCGGTATTCAGCTCGTCAAGCCAATGACAAGGCGCCTGCGGTGCTCGAAAGGCATAGGGTGGCTGAAGTTGACGTGTTCCTACATCAAGAGTTGCCTGAACGAGAGGGGTGAAACGGGTCGACTTTCTACATCTCCTTGGACGCTCGAAATGGTACTCTGCCCGCTGTCCCGTCAGGATGGATATGGTGTAGGCAGAGGGGCCTGTACGAAGCATTGATGACGGTAGGTACCGATCAATGGAATGGCTGAGTAGAGGCTGAGCAGGGTAGTTCAACTACTCTAGGTAACAGGGAAGATGGTGTGTCTTCCGCGTTATGGACATGCCCATCTCAGGATGATACTACGCACATGACAGCCCTGAAATGTGCAGCTGGAGTACTACATGAGGCATCTCCAACCATGCAAGTACAAGACGCGGTAATCTAGGTTTTCGCTTACACATTTGAGCTTAATTTCTAGAGAATACTGAGCCCTTGGTAGGTTGCTTAGATGAGCATTGTAAACCTGTGCACCTGGAATGATTCTGGGCTCTGACTGCTGCTTTTGTGAACGCCATGTAAGTCGTGTGATATGGGTGGCTGCCGTCTCGCCGATTCCCTTGCGGGTTCTGAGTGATTGAACTTTGGCAAATACAGCCCCACCTATCAGCTAACCGCAGCTGGAGCTCCCCAGATTGCGTTGGACTGCAGGCTATTCTTTCCGGCGTTTAAGCACCATCCTTATACGCCTACAAAGATTCCCGCGGTCTGAAACGCGCAAAACAAGTCCACTAAATCTGAAAAATGCGAGCCATTGTAGGGGGCAAAAGATAAACTACACTTTGTGGCAGTTACGAGAGCCGAAACTGATGATTGAATTGAACTGAGATAATGGTAAGGCAACCGGTGGGGGTGATGGTGCTCTGACGGCTCAAATATCGCCACTGCGCTCTACCTTCCCCTGTGTTGGGGTCGGCTTTTCCCGTGCATGCGTGGTATCTTGACATCAATCTCACGATGGGAGGTTAGGCTATTCCGTATATATGCGCTCGGATCATTAGCATATAGGCAGCCACGAAATATTGGGGTCACGGGGGGCGGCCAACCGTTCTCTCAAACGAGGCGCTCTTGGATGGCGCAAAGGCAAAAATCGAAGCGCCTGATAGAGAGAGGAGCTGCTTTTACGAAGCAGCTCGGTCCCCCGATGGCCATCATTCAAATGGTGTGCATCGCTACGCATGGCTTCTAATTGGCACGACGATAGTGCCTGGGACAGCGGAGAACAAATGGGGTTGCATTTTGGATGGGCACGTCGGCTACCCAATACCTAGATTGGGGCATGGTTTGTGTAAGATGGCAGCGGTTGTTTCGTTTTACCGCGGGGCTGGGCGCTGTACCACGTGCTAATCGGCGCTTATTTCTAGCCTGAGGTGGCGGTGGTGGCTACAATTATCCATTTTCCGTCTTCGCCCTGGAAAACCTGAACGTCGCGAGGATGGATGCTACTAAGATCAAGAGGATTCTAGGGACAAGATCCAGGGAATTTGCGTTAGCTGCAAGGAATCGTCTAACCAACTCGCAGCATCCCAAAGGACGAATGAATAAAGAGAGAATTCTTCGACCCAGATATTTGCTGTAATGATTGCCCAAGTTATCGGAAAAGCCAAAAAGGTATGATGGTACTTGCCGCTATCCCTGGTTGAACGCGGGGGTTGATGAGTCCGCCTCAGGTCATACTCAGGGAGTGGTTCAAATTCGAGCCATGCAACTAATATATCGATAGCTCACTGGAGACTCCAAACCCACCAAGATCTCCGGACAATGAGGTTATCAACATAAATAACCTTGCGATTTACACGATGACTCTTTCAAAAACGCGACCGTTCCGTACATCGTCCTTGGAGACATAGCTCTACGTGTTATATGGCGTTAGACAGGATTTCGGCGGTCGTTGAAGCGATAGGCGGATATAGTGCTCCGGGCTTTGATGGGAGGGTTTGCATGCGTGGCGATTGATCACCCAGGTATTTCACGGACCCGATGCATCCAAAATCGGCCTCCGTAATGCTCAAACTACTCAAATTGACACTCACATCTGAGACAACCCGCAAGGCGCAAGGGCTAGCCCCTTGACAAGCGGCTGTTGGCCTAGCATTGGGTGAGTATAGCGCTGACTTGAGAGAACAGCACCCGGGAGCGGTTGGATCCTCGGCTGGGGTATGTCAGGGTTCGGACTACTCGGCTGCTAGTTTTTTGTCACGAAGCTAATGGGGACGTTACCAAAATGAGCTTAAAGTGGCTAAAATAGTCCTAGAATGGATTTTAGGTCCCGTTTGAGTCTGTTTCAGTCCACTAGGGCCTGCGTTGAGGAAACCATTTGGCCGACAGATGAATTACTTAGACTCGGCACCCCGATAATTTAATGCTGCCAGCCATAATCATTCCTCAACACAGGTTCTGCTGTGCTCGTTTTAGTTGGTAAAAGGTTCAGGGTCATGAGCGTGCCTTGTATGGTATTACACACGGTCAGGCTCGCGGTTTTAGAGGCCTTAAATTTGTCGTGGCTTTAGTTCCTCCCGCGAATTGTGCCGCCACCCTGGGCGTGGATTTGGTCGTTGCTTCACGCTCATTTCAGAGGCGTCGTTAAACCTCCTCGTTTTTGAAGAAATTTTGCATGGACCTACACTAAGACTTGGTGACTAACGAACCTCGTGAGGCCTGCGTATATATGGAGTCGTCTGCACAAGATATACGGTACACCCAATCTTATATATGGATAGCCGACCGCGTAAAATATATACCTAAGTGCAGCCCTGATTCGCAAACCTACCCGGTGTTATGATTCGGGCTTGACGTGAGCAAGGCCGCCACGGCCATCCCACTACAAGTACAAGTGCATCTGCCTTACTAAAAGCAAGGGTCACCTGGTTGACGGCGCTTATCTTGCGAGCTGCGTGGTGGTGGCTACATTAGCTTGTTGTAGTAATTTCAGTTTGAATAGTACGTACAGTAATATATCTGGAACCAAATTACAATTCAAGCGAAATTATACACGTGTCTCAACGAGCGTCTGATGTTTCTCCGACCCGGGCGCCAACACACACGCAAACGACTTCGGATGGCTGAAACGGTTTTGTTAAGGGTCAAACGACATCAAAAAATGGAGGACAATGAATACCCACTAGAGTGTTGCCTTTGCAGCGGGCTCGGTACTTAGC
Source organism: Ceratobasidium sp. 414 (assembly GCA_019616945.1). NCBI lineage: Eukaryota > Fungi > Basidiomycota > Agaricomycetes > Cantharellales > Ceratobasidiaceae > Ceratobasidium > Ceratobasidium sp. 414. Next base: position 21,686 of record WSTK01000128.1, on the reverse strand, counting down.
ATGGTGTCCATCCCATTTTCATCCTTAGCTTTGGAAGGGTCATGTAGGTAAAGAGGAAATCTTCCGCATAATAAGACCCAGGACATTTGCTATGTTACGTGTGTAAGTCATAGGTTGATCAATAGTACTATGAGGGTGCTTACCGCCGCCCCCAGCCGAATGCAGGGGCCGGCGGGATTGTGAGATCTAAAATCGGTCAGGGTTAAAGGTCTCAGGATCTGGATACACTTTCTTGTCCTGGGTCATGGCCCTTGAACTATGGTTCAGGCTCGACAACTAAACGCACAATCTTGATTGGAACACGCAGACTTTTGAGCTGTTTGCTCAGCTTTTCGTATGCTAGGTTCGTGGTCTGTTGGTAACGGCAACAAATTGTCTAATCAAAGGGTAGGACAGGGGGCTAGGCGGACTTATCACGCCAAAGTTACAACTAGTATACTAAGATATGATTTAATTTTTTGGGACATAACCTTACACAAGAAATAAAACGGACAACCAAATAATATCGCATACATCCTTCTGAGAAGCGCTGAACAGCTTCTTAAGGTTTATTTGCGTTGAGATAGTAACTACACGATCGTGTCAGTACTCTGGTGCACACGGGCATGGGTGACGTGGTTACCTTGGAACATAGCCTGCATTCAATAGCTCGGGCTGATGTGCAAATCCAGTTAGTCTATTATCTTTGGAGCAAGCTGTACGTCACTTACCCCCTCGAGCAGAACAATGGCCATTCCAGTGGCGAGGTGAGGCTCGATATGCTACGAAATAGAATCAGAACCTGAAGATTAATATCCCACCGCCCCAATACGCTTACACAATGCATGATTACAGGACCGGGATCGCCCGCCAACAAGCGTACTGCCGACCAAGCCTTTCCCGTGATATCGACCGGCTATGTGAGCGTCATCAGCAAAGTAAGATTATCCCATAACAGTACGCGTACCGTAACAAAGTCGTCCCGCAGGGGAGGGTTTTTCATGTTGATCGCAGGGTACCCAGCAGCAACAGCGTCTGAAATCGAGGCATATGGGAATTCGCCAGTTCCGGATCCCTGTCCACCCAGCGCTGGTTCAGCCTGGGCTCTTGTCAAATATCACAGACATACCAAGTGCCAGGCTTTCATCCCATGCTTGTGAAGCTACATGCGAGGTTCTGTCATATCACAGTACTGAATCAATTATGAGTTTACACACCGGATGAGGAGGGTGAAGCGCTGGGTTCCCGGCGGTGACCGTAAAGATGATGTCTACAACCGAGCCGTTCTTGTACGAGAAGTATACTTGCTGGTCCAATGCGGCAACCTGAGCCGGCTGAAATAGCAGTGGTGCAGAGTCCTCTGCAGGGGGAGTCCAGGTGTTCCCTATACGCGTAACCAGTTATTGACAACAGCCCTCGTGATAGATGGGTGTAGAATTACCATTGAGGACCCAGCTGAATTCGTTTGTACGCGCGACATTCATGTGCAAAGTTAGAGTGGAGTTTCCTAAAATAAAGTCTAAGCACAAGAATCGTCGGTCGCTGTATCACCGAACTGACCTTGAGGGGGAGGGGCATTGGGATATGGGGCAAGCTGCGCCGTCACGAGATCAGTGCCCCCATTCATACTGTATAATTAAGTGACTTATTAGGGACAAAGAGTCGAGCTGCAAACTCCGAGTACTCACATGGTCCCAGCGTAATCGATATACTAATCCAAGCAATCGAAAAATTAATACGCATATATCCACCGCGGGGAATACGACACATACTGGCGTTTTAGGGGTTGGAAGCACGGAGGTCTGGACCAGCCCGTTCCCAGTTGAGCCCGTAGTTGTGTATGAAAGTACAGCATACCCAGAGATCAATTGCGGGAGGACAACGGCCGCAACGCGGATCGTATAATCTGCGACTGGTTGATCGAGCTTGACGAAGAATTGGTAGCGTTCACCTGAGAGTGCGGATATTTAGTTGGGTAAAGCTGCGAGAATAGGGGTGCTTACCAATTGGGATGAGAACGGAGGTAGCAATTTGAACGTTGACATATCCGCCATCAGCAGCATCTATAATCACGCGTCAGACATATGCAGAAAGAATCTCTAACCATGGCTCACAAAAGTAAAGTTTATGCTGGTCAATCGAAACTCGTAGATCCCAGACGCCGCCGCTATTCTAAATACCCAACCAAGTCAATGTATATCAATAAAGGCCTCGAGGAAGGGGACACACCAGCAGGTTGAAGGAGACCCAGCCATCTGACTTCTTCACAGTAAATACCTCGTATGTCGTCGATGAGTTTGTGCATTGGTACCACATTTGTTGGTTGACCAGTTCGGGCTGCACAAATATTATACGAGCATATTATGGGCATAAAATAGACTCTCCATACCTTCGAGTCGGGGAAGGGGTACATCAGCGTGCTGTTCGGATACATCTGGAATTATCATATTAAAAACTGCCGTAGCGGTACCAAGTGTAATCGCTTACACATCTAAAGAGGTGTGTGTCAGTGCATTCGATGCTCAAGTATCCGGAAGAGGTACCCACCCTTTCTTAGTAACAGGTAACTGGAGCGGATTTGCGACTGATTGGAGCAGTGACATATCCTGGCAGCGCACGGGACCCTTGCCATTAACTGGGTGGGCCTGTGAATACCAAAGAACCGGAACGGGAAGAAAATGCGTACTTAGAATATTGTCGGTGCACAGCTGCTCGAGGTCCGTACGGTGCCATTCAGAGATAAGGTATTCAGAGGTGTAATGCCGGTAGTCATAACTGTTTACTCAGGGCAGATTAACCGCATGTGCTAACATAGGGTAAACGAGACAACACTCACACGTTCAATGGCAATGGGTTCCTTTCAGCCCTAAGAAGCTGGGCGAGGGCAGTAGTGTCGTTCGTAATTTGTGTAAAAGGCCTAGCGCGAGATGCCTTAGGCCGGATATAGATTGTACCTTTCACAACAAAAGAAAATCAGATTTATATACTTATGTAGGGTAAGAATGCTTACCCTTCAAGCCATCGTCAAGTTGGGATTTCTGCAATTCAGATAAACTGATGGTCAGATCGAGGTAGATCGTTAAGAAAGTGGTTCCGTACACTATGCGAATGATACCCTATAATAGTTAATTAGCGAATATGTTGCGTAGTCTGAGGCTGGCTTGGTCGACTTACAATGGTGTCCAGACTGGTTGACGGTAAAGTTGTACACGAAGTTCTGGCCGGGCTTAATAGGATATTGGGTGAGACCCGGCACGCCATCCGACCAGGGTGTCCCGAACTGTGAAATGCTGTGCATACAGGTCAATTTGCATCCAGCAATACGTTTGGGTGAAAGAGATAAATCGTACCCATGCCAGTGAATGGAAGTAGACTCGAAGCCCTGGTTGATGACGGTGACCTGCAGGGGTTGTGAGTCCGACTGTCTTGTTGCGCGTGGTTCAATAGTAACTCACAGAAATATTGTCACCTTCACTCCATACTAGGTGAGGACCGGGAGTCTGGCCGTTGATGAGCCATGAAGGGCGGGGAGTACCGTCTGGGTTGCTAGTTCCGTTCGTGATCTGGTGAATGGTTGGTTAGTACGATATCCTCGACAAACCGGAGAGCAGAACGTACGACCAAGGTATGCTGACGAAGGGTGGCGAAGCAGCTTTGCGCAAGGGCTGTAACGGTGATGAGAGATCGAAATAGCGTGAATCGCATGGCTGAAATGGGAACTAGTGGAAAGGAAGGGGAGGTAGGAGTGCCGAACTCGCCGCTGCCTTGCCATCACCAGCTCGCCTTTTCGTCGCTTTTATACCTCCACACAGGTAATACCAATACCGCTCACCCAAAACCTCCCCCTGACCATCCAGAGCGCCAATATTCCACTCTCAATACCGCCCGCATGCACCTTCCCCGATACCGCCCGTCGCATCCCAGATCAAGCATACACTCCGCTGCCTGTCATGCGGTCCTTCCGCTAGCGAAGGCCAGGTGAAAATATCGAGGGGGGCTGGTGTCCCGGCTAGCGTAGACGAAGTGATGGCCAATGTACACTGGCAGCTCGTTGATTTCAGCCCGGTGGATCCGTGACTATGTAGGGTCGAGGCGCGGGAAGTGACCGAGGGAGACTCGGAGTACCTGATTATGCGAGTAGTAGGTCAGTGGTCTTGCACGAGATTCCTTCGGCGTTCGTGGCGGATTGGTCCATAGGGAGCCAACCGAGTGGCGCCCAGGACGGGTAAGTAGCGTTTACGCTTGGGAATCGTCGAAAAGCCACCAGGTACGAGGCACGAAAGGATATCACGGTCGAAGTTTGGCGAGATCTCTGGTGTCATGAGCTGTATTCCCGCCGGGGGAGTTGGTGGTAGAAGGTCTAGGTCGGGGCAGGCTGCGGCGAGGAAGGTCTTCAGGAACGTGATCCCGGCTAACAGAGCAATATGCGAACCATGATAGCCACGAAGGACCCCGGAACAGTGCATCTGATTCTAATTGTAAGTGGAGGGAACTGAGGGCAGATCGTGGGTGCAGTAGCCACACAATCGCGGATAGCCACCTGAATCTTGTCTGCTTATGTCATACCCATACCTTTGTCTTGTCAATTTGATTCTCAGCGACCACTGCCTTCCCTTGCTATGAACTCGCAAGACCGACTCTCTACTCCACTCCGCTTGCAAATCATCTCTCAACAATCCACCGAGACTCCGCACATGCACGCGGTGTGCAGCTCTTTTTTGGAAGAGTACGAGGACCGTGTGCGGGCGAGCTCTGGCGATCAAAGCACAAAGCTTCAGTTGGAGACGTTGTGCGAGGCGTTGAGGGAGGAGGCTATTGGGATTGACAACCAGAAAGAGGTTGCGTTTAGGCGTTGAGAAACGGGGTATGTAAGCCACAGCACCTATCTGAATAGAGTCTAGAACTAAATTTGCAGGTGGGCAACAAAGGTTTCAAAAAGCGCTGTCCACGGTTCAAGGATCTCGGCAGCCGGCGAACCACCCAAGGAAGATCTTACATACTGAACATGTCAAACATGGTTGTTACGGAGAAACGTCGAGCACATTTGCGCCCCGAGTCGGCTTCACGTACTGAAGCGAAATGCAGTATGAGTTGATAATAATGACGACAGGATGCTACCTACTATATCACGCTATGCGTATGCGTGTATTTCTAAACCATGCGTGTTTTCAAACTTTCAGGTTGTCCCTGACCCAGATGAAGCAAGCTTGGCGAGATGTGCCGGGCACGTGCCCGCGTTAGTCCGTATTGTTCCTGCGACGACCACGACCCTCAAGGCAGCAGAAACTCTGTTTTTTATCCTCCACACACACACGCTCATTTTCTAGTGCTTGACTATCTATTTGTGCCTCGGGTGCCGGGAGAAACTACTTGAGCCGCAGCCGCAGCAACACTGCCTGGTACGCTGTACTGAGCCAGCGACGACGGTACTCTCTCGCACACCATAAAGTACTCTTAATATAACATGGCCCAGGTGGTGTACGACCAGCACCCGCTTGGTGACTACCTCAAAGGCAAGTGTTTTCCCCGACTACACACGTTCGATCTGCTTACGCTCTTCCAGATGAGGCTGGTGAACAGGCATTAAGCATGACTATGCCAGGAGGCGATATCCCACTGTCATTCGATTCCGAGTCTTCAATTGAAACAGAAAGCACAATCCAGGACGTGTTCGAGCCTCTCGTGTCCGTTCTCCTTGTAAGTCCCACCCCATATATCATACACGCCCCACACACATGTTCTTATCGTATTTGACGCTTCGACTGATCATTGCTCTTTAATAATCCCCCTCCCCCCTATTGCCATGTACCAGCGACTCTCCCATACCATCATGCACCTCTCTCGCCAAACCGCTCACCGCGAGTTCGCTGAGCGGTTTACCCACGCCATCATCCTCTCTCCACTCCTCGCTAGCACATCTCCATCAAACTCGCCACCGAGTACCTCAACCATCCCACATCATTCCATAACCATCCCCACCGATGAATCCGACTTGTCATCGCCAGTCACTCCGATCCACGCTTGGCCCCTCGCCGCAGCCATCCTCGTCTTCGCCGCGTTCGTCACGAGCGGGCTCACTACTGCCTGTGTAATCGCGCTCATCGCGGCCTTTGCACATGCCACGGATGTCGCGCCGGAACACCACGCACGTCAATTCTTAGTAACGGCGTGCGGAAAATTAAGAAGCAGCGGGTGGCTAGGCGAGCGGGAGGACGATCCGGCCCCGATGATGCTCGCCGCGCTGGACCGATGTGTTCAAGCCGCAAGTGCATGGGACTCGGTCGTATCGGAAGCGATAGGGCTCCTCGAGGCCGAAGAGCGAACGTAAGTCTGGTGACGCCCTTATCAGATATTTATTTGTGGCTCATTTATTATACCTAATCAGTTTGTTCTATTCCTCTTCCCCTCCTGCCCCATCTGCTGCAACCTCGGCCCTGCGTGTCGCGCTTTCCTCTGAGCTCAATGCCGCAGCAAACACCACAGATACCCTACGCGGCTTATTCGCTCCCCTCACACAACCCGCCGCACTGGCACCTCTCACTGCGATGTACGCTCCGCCCACATCTCCCCCACCCGTCCGCGTTCGCAGTCATGCGCGGTACGCGAGTATTGGGCCTGGGCCTAGAGGACCCGACGCTTCGCCATCTCCCGGCTTGAGCTTGCCTGGGAACAAACGAAGCACATGGGGACCCGGTATTGGAGGTGGAGGCGGGTTCAGCACAGGAGGGAACTACGGAAACTTTGGCCTCGGCCGGCGCCGAACCAGTGCAAGCATGCGAAGATCGAAGCTGGCCACGCCCGATCGCGCAATGGGCGTTCCCCTGCCGGTGGACGAGGGTGAAGATACAGGTTCACCCAAGGTCGTGTCTGATATTGGCGAAGATAGCGAACGTATCGCGCCACTCCCCCAGTTTGAGTCTGATTCAGAGGCTGTCGCTCCAAAGACGCCACCACGACGGAACAGGACGCCATACATGACGCCTAACACGACCTTTGGTTCTGCGGCGCTGTCTTCTCTCCGACGTGTGTCTCATCACAACCAGATTCAAACGACCTCGCTCGCGGCGATCCGGCATTCCCTCGGTGTCGCACGAGCAAGCCGTCGCCACACCACTGCCCACCTGATGGCGCTCCGGTTTGCAGATGGAGACGGAGAGTATTGGGAGGATGTGAAGAGCGTGATGGGTTTGTTGAGTGCAGGAATGGAGGATGCTGCTGGGCGGCTTGGGGCTGCGGTAGAAAGTGCGCAAGGAAACGGGGCGGGGGATTCGAGTTTTGGGAGCGAGAGCGGGTTGCCCGTTGGAGGGGTGTCGACTCCCCTGTCGGCCGGGTTCGCGCCGACCGCGTCGCCAAAGGAGAGGTTCGCGATGCACGTGGGAGAGTTGGTTGGTGCCGCGGGGCGTGCGAAGGACTTGGCTTCTATCCTGTCCACCCTTTCCCTCGACACGTCAGCACCTGACGCAGACGCCGAGGACGCCCAAATCGAGGCCGTGCGGCGCGAGCTCGGGACAGCGCTGCGACAACTCGAGCGCGCACGAGCCGTGCTGCGGCAACGGCGTGCCAGGATGGATGTCGAGGACGAGGGCGAAGCGGATAGCGACGTGCCCGGTTTGGATGCGAGCTCGAGCCCCGCAAGCTCCGAAAAGGGAGAGGAACTCACCCCGCTCGACGCGATGCATATTAACGCGGATATACTCCGGAGAGATTCATTAGGGCGGGATTCGCTCCTCCAGTCGACTCTAGAAAGCACAAACGTGCGCCAGGACGATGCGTCTGCGTACCTGCTACTGGGAACATCTGCGCAGCACCTCCCTCCGCCTGGAATCGAACAAGTCTTCGAGGCTGACACGGACGATATAGTGATGGGCGGGAGGCGACCGAGGAGCGCAATCTCACGTGCCGAGCGTATCGCTGCTGCTCGTGCGAAGCGCGAACATAAACCGTCCCGCTCGAGCACCGACGGAGAGAATTGGGGTCCTGGAGGAGACGTCGTGCAGGAGCTTAAAGCCGTGATATCCGAGGTCGGAGTAAGGAGACGTCGCGCGGCGAGTGATGCGCAGGGACCGGGTGGGAAGAGTACCCCGCCTAGCCTCGATCTATCCAGGATGAGGGGACTAGGGTCGAGTGCGGGGTTGAGTGTGCAGGTTGAGGCAAGGGAAGAGGTATAGATGTGGTTCTGTTCCATTTCTTGCTTCATCGCCCTTCGTTGTTTTGATTTACGCCAGGTTTCTTTTTTACGACATGACCTTGGTGCGCCTCGTTCACTTGACTGCTATCTATCTAACATCTTATGTCCTTTGGGGATGGTGTAACTAGTTTATTCGGCGATATTTTTTGATTCGCTCACTGTATGCTACACGAGGCTATGGTGGCGTAAATATACGGCATCTATGTGTTCTCATTGACTGGATTGGGAGGGGTTTGATGAGTTCATGGCGTCCAGCAAAATAAGCCAAAAATGTGATCACCGCGAGGTTCGAATTCACAGTTCAGGGGTCGTTGGCAATGATGTTTTGGTGCTCCCATGCGCTAGGACACGAAAAAAGATTGAGTGGTTGAGTTAGGTGAGTGAGCAGGGTCAGAAAAAGGGTGAAAAAAGATGGTCAGCATGGGGGTCGAACCCATGGCCTTCGAGTTATTAGCTCGACGCTCTAACCAACTGAGCTAGCCAACCTTGAAGTCTCTCAAGGGAGAACGATCAACACTCCAGCGCATAGTTCGCCTGCGGCTGCGTGTTCTGTCTTGCACCCGAATTTCGGAATAAACGTTAACTACTCTAGGATGGATGACGAGTCTCAGCGCGCTAGTTTCCAGCTTGGCACCACCTGTCTACAGGGGGGTACTGAAATACCTGTATACGCTCTTGGGTTTGGAGGCTCGGCGCCAACCGGACCCAACCGACGTCACGGGGCGGTTTGCATGTTCTCAACTACAAAAATGCATAAACAAAAGACATGAAGTATAGGACGAGAGTAAGCGCATATGTAACGGAACAGGAACATATCATCATGGGGGATGAGTGGGCATATCCAACACACCACAGCTCTGCAGTGTCCAGTTAACCAACTGGTCCTCCCGTCTTTCGCACTTGGCATTTCTGCTCGCTTCGCCGTGCCCAACACAGCTTCGTAGGGCCTCGGACAACAGGTGCAAGCGTAGTCCAGCCACGGAAGCTGCCCCGACAATGCCCAGAAGCCATGGTACCTGGAATGCTTCATTCCAGCACCAGCCCAAACTCCCAATGGTTTGCGCTGTCGCTGGATGACTTCCGCAACGTAATCTAGCAGGTGGCTTGTCATAAACATTCAATCATTGCTGATATTATACTCACCGGCGTCCGATTCCGTTTGTCAACCAACCACCAATATACCGGGTCTGCGTAGTGTGCAATCCTATAGGTACATCGTTAGTCACGTGTGTCAGCCGATTTTTCGACAAAGAGTGATCGTACGTGAAGCAATTCTCCTTGTCTAGGACTGGCTCAATTATCCACCAGTCGTCGTCGTCGTCATCGCGTCTGCCTGTCTGGACAGAGTCTGGGGATGAATGGCCTAGTTTCGCATACCTCTTGAAGTCCACGTTGTAAATACGGTATTCCGTTGTGTTTCGTATGTCTTGCTCCATTTTCCACTACAACTCGTTAGGTGATAGAACGAGAACCTCCAAAATAGAATATACGCTTACTTTATAACCTAGTGCGGCATTGTTGGTTCTCCGATAGCCAACCAAATCCGCTTGGTCTGCGTCTTCTGGGACCCTCACCCCAGTACCGTACTTCTTGTTGAAGATATGATAAACGGCACCTGCTCGAATCCCACAATCTGCTCGGGGTGTACCCATTAATGGCGAAGCTCGAATCTCCGGCGGGATATCCTCGGAGGCGAGCGACGTCTGAGCAATCGATGCGGGGCCTGGTGTGTCTGTCATGAAGTCTGCTTGGTCGGTTGTGCCCGGCTCGGGACGAGGTGCCTGCTGTTGCGAGGTTTGCGAATCAATTAGGGGCACTCGTGGCTGCAGACCAGTGGCAGGATTGCGTGCCCGTGTGATTAACGTCGGGTGATGTTCTTGGGGAACTTGTGGCTCAGCGCTCTGGGTGGTGTCGGCCGACTGGGGCGGCTGTTTGGGTGGAGGAAGTTGCTTGGCAGCCGGTCGGCCGATATTCTGCAAAAGAATATATGTAAGAACCAGGGCTTTCCCGAAATATAAACAGTGGGTCTTGCCACTTCTTCCTCTACAGAATCGAAATACTCCGAATAGTGCCAGGTGTGCTTCGGAAGGTCTGGAGAGTTTGGAGGCGGAAAGCTCAACAACGTGCGATGCCAGAGTAAACTGGGCATCGTTGGGAGGTACTCGCGATGGTGGAGTTGGTCTACAACCCGCATCCACCAAGACACTTCGTGGAGTGCACTTTTGATTGGGTACCAGCTTGGTACTTCGGATTCGAGTTTCTCGCTGAGCACCACCTGGATTGTCTGTGGCATGTTTCTCTGGGAACGGTTGGGTAAGCTATGAGGCACCGGGTGGGGTGGGACGTACGAGCATCCAGTCGAGAGTCACATCTGCAATTATCTTTCTCTCGGGCTCGACAATTCCAACATCTGAGTGAGAACCAGGGAAGAGTGTCTGTGGAGTAAATGTTGGCCTTGCATATCCCAGGATGCGCGATGCATGCTCACTTGTTTACAAAGCTGTTTATCGTTATTGTTGCCATTGAACAAGATGAGGTCGATGAGTTTCCGGTTCTCGTGGTAGCCAACTGCGTGCAACGCCAACCGGACAATCTCGGGTAAACTACGGCGTAGGTCAAAATAACGAACCCTCTGGAAAGGAAGAGAGCTCACTCGTCATCCGGTAGGGTAAGGAGGTTCGTTTTTTCACGAAGTGTCTGTGATCGCACGGCCCCTACAACCAGAGTTATCAGAAAGAAAATCTGACTCCCCACGTTTGACTTGCCTACGGTGTGCCAAACCCCGAGGCAGCTGGAGAAACTGTTAGATAGGTGGTCACAAATTGGCTCGAAGACCGACCAGATTGGCACGACATGAGGTTTGAGTGGGAGACGCGGAGGCCCGGGAGGTGGATCCAGCAAATCATTCCAGTATTCATCAAACTCAACCTCGTCCGCGATCAAGCCCAGCTTGCCCTGTTTATAGAGAATTAGGGGGTCTTGGTAGTGGGGGTTTGGGGACTTACGATCAACGAGGCGACCTTGCGCACGATAAAAGCGCCGCGCGAGTAGCCAAAGAGACTGCTCCAAATGATCAACAGAAGGTCATCTGGGAATTGTGCAGATGTACCTTATGTTGTCACCGTCTTTGTAGTTGTGAACGACGGTTAAATATATCTTCCGAATTAAGGCAACTAGGGAAATCAGAGAAATCTAATAATAGACATTTGAACCTGACGAACCAACAGTGTGCCCAATCGTCCGCGCCAGGAAATCCATAGTCGTGACTTGGGCATTGTCGGCACCCACCCCGGGAAAGTACTCGACGATATCACCCTCCCGTGGTACAATCGCTTGGTCTGATTCATTCATGTAAATAAGTTATTTCATAAATTGATGAAAGAATTCACAAAGTCTCCAAATGTTTGTGATCAATTCTCCCTTGGCCCAGTCGTGATGACCATTTCTTCCGGTACCGTCGCAGAGAATGACGATGTTCCGGGGAGGGCGAGGTTGAACGTTGGCCATCCTGTTCTGGGCAGAGGGCTGTCAGGATCTTGGTCAGGGCAACTGGCTTGCTATGCTGAAGTGTCGAGCAGCCCAGGGTAGCAGCGTTGTGAGGCGAGCAGAACGGGGGACCCGAGAGTTAATATAGCGAACGATCCTTGTGAAGTGGTGTGCCCTTCGATCAAAACGCTGGCCGAGGTGGACGCATGGATCAGATGTTGTCTAGGGTCACTCGGCGCTCTAACCAAGTCCCGAAGGAGTTTTCCTGTGGACACAGGCCCCCAGAGTCAACGTCAATCACTCTAGGACGGATGGCGAATCTCAATATACCAATGACCACCTGTCTGCGGGGGGAGGGGGTACTGATCTACCTGTACACGCTCTTGGGTTTGGAGGCTCGGCGCCAACCGGACCCAACCGGCGTCACGGCCGGTTTGCATGTTCCCAACTGCATAAAGTACATAAGTAAAAGACATGAAGTACGGGACTAGGGTAGGCGCATATCTAATGGAACAAGGACATATTATCGTGGGGATGAGTGAGCATATCCAATACACCGTAGCTCTGCACTGTCTGTTTGGTATACAACAGTCAATTAGCCAGTTCTCGTCTTTCGCACTTGGCCTTTCTGCTCGCTTCGCCGTGCCCAACACGGCTTCGTAGGGGTTCGGACAACAGATGCAAACGTGGTCCAGCTACAGAAGGATGCTCTGGCAATGCTCAGAAGCCATGGCGCCTGAAATGGTTCAGTCTTGCACCAGTTCAAACTCCCAATGATTTGCACTATCGTTGAGTGACTTCCGCAACGTAATCTAGCAGGTGGCTTGTCATATCGTTCATTCATTGTGAGGATTATGCTCACCGGGGTCCGGTTCCGCTTGTCAACCAACCCCCAATATACTGGGTCTACGTAGTGTGCAATCCTATGGGTATGCCGTTCGGCGTTAGTAATGTGTGTTAGTTGGAGTTGGATTTTCGATAAAGCGGCATCGTACGTGAAGCAATTCTCCTTGCCCAAGACTGGTTCAATTACCCACCAGTCGTCATCGTCATCGTCACCGCCACCGCCATCATTGTCGTTGTTATCGCCATCGCGTCTGCCTGTCTGGACAGAGTCTGGGGATGAATGGCCTAGTTTCGCATACCTCTTGAAGTCCACATTATAAATACGGTATTCCGCCGTATTCCGCATGTCTGGCTCCATTTTCCACTGTGACCCGTCGGGGAATACAATCGGACCCTCGAAAACAACCCGAAAACAATATATAAACTTACTTTATAACCTAGTGTGACATTTTTGGTTCTCCGGTAGCCAACCAAATCCGCTTGGTATGCGTCTTCTGGGATCCTCACAGCGGTGCCGTACTTTTTGTTGAAAATATGGTAAACAGCACCAGCTCGAATTTCACCCTGAAATAAAACCATATGCGCCGCTACGTTTGTTGGAGCCTCGCGGTCTGTCCCCAGGGTCACAGGCGTCCCGCTTGCCGTACGAAGTGGGACAACTGAGGATCCAGATGGAATTGGAGGCAGCAAAGGCGTTGCTTCAGCGGGAGGGGGTGCAGGCATGGCTTTATCGGCGGTAATCTGGCCGTTACTTGAAGCTGCCAAGCCCTGAGTAACTTGGTCCTCCCAACTTGAAGGCTCGTCTAGTGCCTGTTTTGACCAAGACCTATAGTTATTGAATACATGATAAACTGGCGAATGAAATAGAACTCGCCTTGAGATTCTTGGTGTCTTTCAACGGCTCACTCCGGGCGCGATGTAAATCCGCCCGGGGTGCAACTATTAATTGCCAATCTCGAATCTCGGGCAGGGCATCCACGGAAACGGGCGACGTCCGAGCAGTCAGCACGGTGTCTAGCGTGTCTGTCGTAAAGTTTGTTCGGTCGGTTGTGCCCGACTCGAGACGGGGTGCCTATTGTTGCGGGATTTACAAGTTCAAGTAGGGGCAGGCCAGTGGTAGGATTGCGTACCCATGTGATTAACGTCGGGTGACGTTCTTGGGGAACTCGTGGCTCAGCATTCTGGGTGGTGTCGGCCGATTGGGGCGGCTGTTTGGGTGGAGGAAGTTGCTTGGAAGCCGGTCGGCCGATATTCTGCAAAAAAAAACCAAACGTAAGAACCAGGGCTTTCCCGAAATATAAACAGTGGGACTTGCCACTTCTTCCTCTACAGAATTGAAATACTCCGTGTGCCGCCACATATGCTTCGGAAGATGCAAAGATTTTGGAGGCGGAAGACCCAATAACGTGCGATGCCAGAGTAGACCGTGCATCGTTGGGAGGTACTCACGATGGTGGAGTTCGTCTGCAATGCGCTTCCAGAAGGGCGTGGCGTGGAGTGCACTTTTGATTGGGTACCAGCTTGGTACTTCGGATTCGAGTTTCTCCCTGAGCGCCACCTGGATCGTCTGGGGCATGTTTCTCTGGGGATAGTTGGGTGAGCCATGGGGTGCCGGGTGGGGTGGGGGGACGTACGAGCATCCAGTCGAGAGTCACATCTGCAATTATCTTTCTCTCGGGGTCGACAAATCCAACATCTGAGTGACAACCAGGGAAGAGTGTCTGTGGAGTAAATGTTGGCCTTGCATATCCCAGGATGGGCGATGCATGCTCACTTGTTTACAAAGCTGTTTATCATTATTGTTATTGTTGGTGTTGAACAAGGTGACATCGAAAAGTTTCCGGTTCTCATGGTAACCAACTGCGTGCAACGCCAACTGGACGATCTCGGGTAGGCTGCGGCGTAGGTCAAGATAACAAACCATCTAGAAACGAAGAGAACTTACTCGTCATCCGGTAGAGTAAAGAGGTTCAATTTTTCGCGAATGACCATCGGTCGCAAGGCCCCTACAACCCGGAATTATCAGACGAGGAAGTTCTGACTCTCGGATTTGACTTGCCTACGGTGTGCCAAACCCCGAGGCAGCTGCAGAGACTGTCAGGTAGGTGCTCACAAATCGGTTTGAGGACTGACCGGATTGGCGCAACGTGAGGTTTGAGTGGGAGATGCAGAGGCCCGGGAGGTGGATTCAGCAAAGTATTCCAGTATCCATCGAACTCAATCTCGTCTTTGATCAAGCCCAGCCTGTCCTGTTTATAGAGAATCAGGGGGGCGTTGGTAGTAGAGATTTAAAGGCTTACGATCAACGAGGCGACCTTGCGCACGATAAAAGCGCCGCGCGAGTAGCCAAAGAGACTGCTCCAAATGATCAACAGAAGGTCATCTGGGAATTGGGCAGATGTACCTTATGTTGTCACCGTCTTCGTAGCTGTGGGCGATGATTGTATATATCTTCCGAATTAAAATATCTAGGGAAATCAGAGAAATCTAATAATAGATATTTAAACCCGACGAACCAGTAGTATGCCCCAATGCCCGCGCCAGTAAATCCATAGCTGTGACGTGGGCATTGTCGGCACCCACCCCGGGAAAGTACTCGATGATATCGCCCTCCCGTGGTACAATCGCTTGGTCTGATTCATTCATGTAAATAAGTTATTTCATAAATTGATGAAAGAATTCACAAAGTCTCCAAATGTTTGTGATCAATTCTCCTTGGGCCGAGTCGTGATGACCATTGCTTCCGGTACAGTCGCAGAGAATGACGATGTTCCGGGGAGGGCGAGGTTGAACGTTGGCCATCCTGTTCTGGGCAGAGGGCTGTCGGGATCTTGGTCAGGGCAACTGGCTTGCTATGCTGAAGCGCCGAGCAGCTGAGGACCCAGATGTAGATTGTGAGACGAGAAGAACGGGGAACCCGAGAGTCAATATGGCGAACGATCCTTGGGGAATGCGCCCTTCGATCAAAACGTCGACCGAGGTGGACGCATGGATCAGAAGTTGCTTAGAAGAACAGGGACCCGAGCGTCAATATAGCCCTTCGATCAACACGCTGACCAAGGTGGACGCTTAGCGCTCTAACTAGTTTCTCAAAAAATGGCGGTGTCCGCCCGCCTCGCCCCCGGAGTAAATATTAATTACTCTAGGACGAACGACGAGCCTCAATGCATCGATGACCAGCTTGGCACCACCTGTCTACAAGGGGGGTACTGATATACTTGTATACGCTCTTGAGTTTGGACTCTTGGAGGCTCGGCGCTAACCAAACCCACCCGGCGTCACCGGCCGGTTCGCATGTTCCGGACTACATAAATGCATAAATAAAATACCTAAAGTACGGGGTCAGAGTAGGTGCATAACTAATGGAACAGGACCATGTCATCATGGGGATGAGTGTGCATATATCCAACAGAGCTCTGTAGTGCCCGTCAACTAGCTGGTCCTCGGCTTTCGCACTTGGCCTTTCTGCTCGCTTCGCCGTGCCCAACACAGCTTCGTAGGGCCTTGGGCAACAGGTGCAAGAATAGTCCAGCCACAGAAGCATGCCCGATAATGCTCAGAAGCCATGGTACCCAAAGTGGCTCAAAGCAATCCGTATGACAGTGCGCACCCTCCGGCTTAAATTTAGCTGGCGACCCGGCAACCCTCAAGCATCGTATAATAACAAGTTTCGCCCCAAGCCCCAAGGCGTGGCTATTCCGTCATTAGCACCACCAACGCCCTCCAAAACAAGATAAAACGTACTCGGTATCCCGTGCATGCGGTGTTCGACTCATCCTCGAAATCTCATTCATAACTCTCCGCTCGGCTGGATAATGCCCCCTACAAGTAGGTCGACACCTCGCGGGACCGCTGTAACTCGCACTGTCCTGTCGCAATGTCCTACAAGTCGTCATTAACGGCCCAACTTCCTACCGCCACCCGGACCCAAAACTCACCTCAAAGCCTACACAAACGCATCGACCTCCTCAAACCCACCCCGTCAACCCCCTCAGATCGTCCATCGGATCCTGCCGCCACACGAGCCCTCCTACCGCCAGCGGCGGCATAAAACTCGGCGTCGAATCGTTCATCCCCAGCGTCGAGTAACCCAGCGCGGGCGAGTGACGGCGGCTGATCCCCCCACTCCCACCGTCTGCTACGAGTCGGTTTGGGCTCACGTACAGCCCCGCTGTCACACTCAGCCTTGAATTGGTTCCCACCCCAGCCCCGCTCAACGTCGGATTGGATTTAGCTGGCATATACGCTTTTCCGACGCATAATCTGAACCCCTATCCGATCTCGCGCCTTTATTCCATTCGGGTCCGCATAGACCGCCGGGGCTAGCGCGGGAGAGGTTCCTCGAGTTCGCGGGGTAGGATCGGGTCAACAGGCGAGGGAGAGATTCTAGATCAAATCAACCTGATTAGGACTACGGCTCGCCCAAATTTAAACACTAAAACCCACCTCGAATCGCTGACTCTTGGCAAACTCGATCAGCTGCACACTCATTTGTGCGCGCCGAACTTTCCGTGCGCGGGATCTGGCTCACTTGGACGAGGATCGGGCGAAGAATACCAAGATCGAGAGGGCCGGATAAGGATGATACGCCGTAAAATATAAAGGCTATCATCGAGATGAAGCCGATCAGGTTAAGGTTTACGAGTTCCGATCGGCAGGTAACAAAAAATCTAGTGTCCAAAAGCGTGTGACACTCACCCTTCCCCAAAAGAATTCACATGCCCTGCCATACCAGTTGCTCATCAATCTCCCTGCGGAAAAGGGAGCAGGTGCGAAAAGAACGTACCGCGTTTTCTTCAAGCGCATCGCAAGCGGAATCAACGTCCTCCACCAAACATAGCAGCGAGTCTTCATTCAGCATCGCCCCTTCCTCCATCCCAGGCCCAATGATCATCGCGTCCCGTCCGACAATACGTTTACCTGTGCATCATCCCATAAATTAGCCTTCAAGCACCACAAATCTAAACACACTCACCAGAATCCCGAGAGGCCACCCCGGGTCTCGTAAAATCCCCAGCCTTGGCCTAGCCATACGAATTCGCCCTCTCTCCGTATCCATATCCAGCCGGCGTCGAAGGCGTTTACATGCCTGGCCCGTCACACCCCAAACCCGGCTGCGCCCAATCGTCATACCTTCCTGCACCAAGGTAGTCTATTCGCGCCTGGAACTGACCCGAATACAAAAGGGACGCGTCTGGGAGGTCGGCACTGGCGGATGAGAGTGCGGTGTAGGGAAAGCCGGGGTCTGAGGTGCCTGTAGGAATGGATGGATAACCCGAGCCTAATTGGTGTGAGACGGAGCGTACCGTTGAGTTGAAGTAAAGACGTGGACACGGAGCTAGGTGGAGTAGTCGCAACTGTGAGCGCGGGGGTTGTTGGAACTGTTGACCCAACCGTCGAAATGGTTGTGCCCGGGCAGAGGGGACCGGCGACAGAGGCGTCGGCGGAATAAATCGTATCGACGGATTGGGTGGACCCGTCGTCGCCAGGCGTGCTTGGCGAACCGACTCTAGGCGTTCTCACACAAGATCCTTCGCGGTGGTTCTGACCTGCCGTCGTGGTCGAATTAAGGATTAAGGAACGTCAGCGGCTGTCGAGATCAGGGTGATTTGACCCTGTTTGGCACATTTCCCAAAAGCGGGAAGCGGGTCTTGTTGAACCTTTAGTCTCTTGACTCCGCAGTCTCGCCGTGCGCGTTGCACGCTACTGCGCAAACTTGCCCGCCTCATCGTGCGCGTTGCACGTTGCTGCAAGTTAATTTTGGCACGAACTTTTGTTCACGGGACTTCGGTTCCAACCTCCCTTTTCCGGATATAACGAGGCCGTTCTCGAACATCGACTTCCCGAACATCCTCCCCGCCTCACCATTGGGGCCACCATTTCCCCCTCCTCGCCGCACGTTCGCTCGACATTATCGTGCTCCATTGCTTGACTAGAAATAACTAAGGTAATGATATGGGTAACACCCCCACACACCTCTCGAGATTTCATCAATCATTCCCATTATTTTTGCCAGCATATCTCAGGCCGACCGCCTGTCGTAGCATTCCTTGACCCCGTCTCCGACACACTCCCGTTGTCTGACTGGCTGGCCCCACGCTTAACCCTAATCTAAACTCACTTCGCCCACCAACTCCCTCGCCAGCGTCGTATCCAAGGACTTCCCTGCCCCTACACCATTTCGCAACTCCAACAAGCACGGCAACCACTAGCCCAAGCCGACCACCCCTGCCAAGCCCGGCCCCCGCGCATGTTAATATTTTCTTTCTTTCCCTCCCTCCTACCCAGGTCCGCTCTCATTGCGCCACCAAGCCGCCTCTCGGGGACACCATCGACCATATAAGCATGGAGAGGGGGAGGCCCCGAGCTTGACGATGTCTTAAGATGGCGGCAGGCTTTGCTGTATATGTATTGGTTTAATGTTCGTGATCCGCCCAGCGTGCAAGGACCAGAAGCTCAAGTCACAGGTATGATATCGATTTCTGCTTTCAGACAAGCACATAGCATTTATTCGAGCTGAGAGCTAGGGTCGTCTGGTTGGTTGGTATTAGGTACACCGAGTTAGCAATCTGCAGTATGCGAACTCAGATAAGTTAGGGTTGTCCAACACGCTGACGGCCTATTATTACGCAGACCTTACAAAAGACCCCTCAATTGTGGTGAGTACAAGTCACATACCCTGTGCCTGTCCTTTGAACTAAGCTCAATCATCTTCAGTGAATCGATACCAGCCTATATGCAAGTCAGAGCACGCCACACACCTGTGTCATGACCCATTTATGTCATGATCCATTTTTGCCCAGTCACGTGTCCCCCCTAAGCACTGATCACGTAACTCACAACAGCAACTTCACTGCCATGGTTTGCTGTTGCGAGTTGCGACCTGACAAAGCACATCACATGACCCTTGGACTAAGCGTGGCTCCTATAAGATTCGGAGCTGCAAATAACAACATTATATAAGTAATAAACAAACCCACGTGACTTACTAGTATTGCCCTATTGGACAACTTTGCTACACGTGACTTTGTTATTGCTGCGGACCACAGATGGGAATGACTCAAACAATCGCATGTATATAATAAAGCAAAGGGGGACCTGAGGGCCCCACTTTGCTTTACCTCGTCCACCACAGGACATTGTACAATCAACATAATACACATACTATCAAAACCACAAATACAAAAAGGAACACTTAGGAACGTAGCCACTACATAAGGGATATAGAACCACAGAACGAGGTCTTGACAACCTGGTAGCACATACTCACGCTTATATAACCTCTGTTGTAGCGCCCATCTATGCTAGTTGGGGAGCAACTAGCTGGTCATTCTCGTGTGTTGTTTACTGAGCCCAGCTAGTATGTAATGAGGATTTGGAGTCTGTGTGAGTCCCCATCAATGAGGGCAGGAAGTGGTACATCACATGTAGGCAAACAATTTCCACAACGCATGGACTAGAAATGCTCACTGCTTGGGCAATTGCGTCAAGAGTGCAGCTACAAGTTGACAGGTAGCCAAGTTGGGGTATCCTTTGCCCTGTCGAGTCGGAGTGGCAATGATTGATTGAGCAGCCTGAATTTGAGATAAACCTATGGTGGTAAAATGCTGTCTTATGCTCAGTAGTGAAGCTCAGTCAAACATGGAGGGCTGATACTGATAGTCAACCAATGTTCGCTGAATAGCGAGTTTGCATACCTCATGATCCAACATGCGAACAACCCGCAATGTCAGGCACGAATTGAAAAAGATGCTTTTGAGTGCTGCTCTCGGTTTGATGCATACAGTTTAAATGCTATATAATGAAGAAAATAACTGTATTACTATGAGCACTGAATACTTCCTCACAACGGCTTGCAATGGGACTTGAAGCCCTCATTGGTTTTTGAGAGGCTGTGCTTGGAGCCTACAAGCATAGTGAGTATTACTTTAGTGCTTATAGCGATCATGAGCCTCAATCGTATGCTTACAAGGCTCACAAGCACTTCGGTTGGGCTTATTGAGCACGATTTGTGTACTCATTTGTATCTGTGAGTATTGAGTGTCACCTCATAACTGCTTACAGGGAGAGCTTACAACGTCAATGTGCTTTGCAAGGCCATATTTCTGTCTTACAAGCATGGTGATCTTCAACCAGGTGCTTGTGAGGCTCACTGAGCTCACTTGGGCTCAAGAGCACCAGCAGAGCGCCTAATGAGCCAATATGACCATCCTCAAGGTGCTTACCATGCTCAAACCCTTGTGGAGACCTACAAGCAAACCGATATAATAGCCTGGCATAAACTTAACCTATGAGTGCACACCACATGCCTTGTGTCAAATTAGCAAGATACAATATCATTTGAATGTTTAAGTACAATGGCTAGGGACGGAAAAGGAATATATGTAAGAGTCTAGCAAGTCCATCTGAAATGACAACAAAGTGACAATTTGAACTACAAACGAAGTATGGTGTGAGCGTGCTATAAGCAACAAAAATCACAACGACAACAGAAAAAGCATTCATGATTTATAGGGTGATCAGTAGGCGCAGAGGTGGGATGACGTTGGGGGAATAGAGCAATACTCACTCAAATCCAGTTGGCGTACTGCATGGTAGTGCTTACTCCCCCGACTTTCGGCACACTGTGAATTCATTCTGCCAAGCAGAGTTGATAACATGCTAAAAGGTGATGAGCTCAATGAAAACCAGCACAACATTGTATATGTTACCAGGTGGTGGCATGCAAGCATGTGGGTACGCAGGGTATGGGGTAACAGATGCAGTGGCAGGATCAGTAATTAGCATTGTATATGATCTGGTGCACACTTACTGAAGGATCAGTGGAGGGGGTGAGGTCAGACAGGAGCTTGGGCACATAAGGCAAACAGGCCCATGCACCCTGAAAGACACATTGCTGATGCCACTGTGTGGAAGGGGGGGGGTGGGCACCAGTGGCAAACCGGGCGAGCAGAGCATGTGGGCAGAACGGATTGACCGAGTAGGCCCTAAGGGGTAAATA
The DNA here is from genome assembly GCA_019616945.1 of Ceratobasidium sp. 414. Taxonomy (NCBI): domain Eukaryota; kingdom Fungi; phylum Basidiomycota; class Agaricomycetes; order Cantharellales; family Ceratobasidiaceae; genus Ceratobasidium; species Ceratobasidium sp. 414. Next base: position 186 of record WSTK01000128.1, on the reverse strand, counting down.
TTAATGAGGAGTCAATTTGGGTTGAGGAAATGTGTCAAGACCCGTCGTTTGCGTCTATCTCGGCTCTGCCGATGTCTTATCTAGTGGCTACGTTCATCTGTATACGCCATGTTTCAGTGCGTTTAGTGTATGCATAATGTGTGGTATATATGCTATCTATGTACAACGAGTCCTGTGGTGGACGAG